>APFE030074386.1:17751-43208 GCA_000404065.3 Pinus taeda
ATAAAATAAATAAATGAGATTGGTCGACCTCTCATCAAAGAAAAAAGTGACAACCGACATTCATCTTAATTTTCCCTCCTCTTTACTATTTATCTCTCAAATCAACTCTTCTTCTATCAAGCATTCATTTGGTCCTAATGATGGATCCCGGTTGGGATTTGAAACATTGGCAAAAAAATGGTTCTTACTGTGGATTCTCTGGTAACTAAGTCAGAAGTTTAATCTTCTTTCAGCAATGAAAATCCTAGCTACTAAGGGAACAAAGTCAAGAATCTTTTCTTCACAGAGCACAGAGCACACGCTAAATGCACAGTCCTAAATCAAGCCAATCAATCAAAATGCAAATGCACATGCATGTATTTGTTTTCAGCCTTCTTAATGTGTGAATGACATTAAGAAAGCTATGTGGAAAATCTGAATTACTTTTAAGCGACAGTCTCAACAAAATTCTTTTTCAAAATGAAGTGAAAGCAAGAGAGACACTTTGCGATTTTGAAATGAAAATTTCTTTTCGACACTTTAAAACTACTAATTAAAATCCTACACAATAGTAACTGTATAATCGACTATCAAGAACAATGGAATTTTTTTCTAAAACTGAAAACGATAGCTACGACACTTTCAGATCTAGAGACGACAATTCGACTATGCTACTTTTTTGCAAAAGAGAACTGAAAACAACGCAGAATACATAAAAACATTTATAGTTCTTTGCACAAAGGAGGCGGAATAATGCAAGAGAAGGGGGTTTTCAAAGAAGTACACTGACTACAGACAGCAAAACTCCTGAATAGGACTGAAAACAATGAGAAAAAACCACAGTCTGAGGGTAAAGTTAACCCTCACTGACCTTCGCACCTGTTACACAGTGAAACCAGTATGCAGCGCACCTATTGCACTCAGGAAGTGTGATGCATACAGACTGCCTTGAAGGCAGGGTGTGATGGTAACAGTGCGATACTTCAAACAGGTTTTCACTCACAGTTTGCAATCTAGTTCAGGTGTTTAGGTCGAGTAAGTAAAGATCAGTGTATGTAAAACACAGGGGTGATCTAAAGAGATTACTAGAGCCACCACTTAGGGCAATTAGATTTCTTGCAGATCTATTGATTAATTCATAAACAAAACCTGGAGATAGACTGAAGCAGCATTGATCTACTTTTCATTTGTATAACAAATGCAGTTCGAAGGCTAGCTAGCTTGACTTCAGGCTCCGTCTGTAGGTTTATTAAAGAAACAAGGATAGATATGCTAACAAGTAATCTAGTCGCTCCCCAGCGGAGTCGCCATTTTGTTACCGAGAATAGTGTCCATTCGGATGCTGCTATTCCCACTAAGAGGGGTGGCTATCTCAGAAACAAACAAGTAAATTCTACTATTTTTTTCTTTTATGGAAATAGACAAGAGGAGACCCAAGAATACCAACCTGAGTCTTGCGCTTGATTTCCTCTCCTTCTTGATAGAGCTTTGTTGCTTCTTTGTTTGCCCAACTTCAAAGAGAATCTGTGGAATCACAGCAACATACTACTATCGAAGAAACAAGGGTCTATATCTATAAATAACACAGGATCAAATGTATGTTAACCATATAAATTCATATATAAACAAGTACACAAGAATATGGAAGAAAACAAGGATAGCTTTATTAAGATGAAAAGTAGCAAGAGGATTACAACCATATGCTCTGACCCAGCATCATCCTCCAGCTAGGAAGCCCTTTTTCACCTCAAGCAAGCAAGAAAACCAACAACACTTCTCTATAAGATACAAAATTCCAACCTCTGGATCTCTGTGATGAGGGATCCATATATAGATGATTATAGAGAGGTGAGTCATCTTCTAGGATCTTGATTAGTGTCCTCTCTTTGATAGTTCCCACTTCCACTTGGAGAATGATGATCTCTTACTCATCCCTAGTCGAAAATAGAGAGGCAAGTGTCAGAGAGGAAGCTTATGGAAGATTCCATGATCTTCCACCTCGCATTTTTGTCCCTGCCATTTGTCCATTCCTGACCATCACATCCTACAGAGGAGCAAATCAGTATGCATCACACCTTGTACACTCGGAAGGTGATATGCATCGCACCCTCTGCATTGAGTTTTCAGTATGGTCCAGTTTTGACCATTTATGAGCAGTTTTCAGTGGATAACTTCTGGGAGATGATGTAATCAGTTGACCTTGTTCCTTTAGGCAGTGAAGCAACACTTTTAGGGACTTAGGAGCCCTCAATTTATGGACATTTATGATTGGGGTTGAAGTGCCAAAAAATGTCTATAACATCTACACAGTCTTGGGACTCCTGCACTGTAGCTCTCTCTGTCGCTCCATCTACATCTGTCTCTACCCACTCAGCTAGTCCTACTACTCCTTGTCATGGCTCCCATAGCAAAGTCGAATCCAAAAGGTTAGGTATCTCAAGGATCCAACCCCTATTTCAGCCTTCTTGGGACTGTCACTCCACATTGCCCCACCTCCGACCTGGAGGTATGGATGCATGTGATCCCTCTGCCTACCTGGCTCAAAATTTCCCCCTACTGGAGGTCTCTGCATGAGTGGATGCCTCCGCTCTATCTCCTCTTGACTTCCCTAGTTGTGGCTGTTCCACGACCTCCTGAAGCTGCTTCACCAATCGTGGCTCCTCCATAATCGTCTGAGACTTCTCCTGTGGCTGCATGCTGAGAGGTAATTTACTCTCCCTCTCAACCACCAAGTCTCCAACAGTTGTCTTGCTCCTCAAGGCTTTACATGCATATTGAACCTTAAGAGTATACAAGTTCTTGACTCGTGAACCAATCTGCTTCACCTCTCTCGTGGTGATGTGTCGAAGGAAAACCTTTCCCTTATTGAAGACTACATCATAGCCCTTGTCTTCTAGCATGGCGATCGACACCAAATTTTTCCTCAATCCTAGTACATACTTGACATCGTTCAAGGTAATGCAAGCTCCATGCTCCCTCTTAAAAACAATAGTGCCTACACTTGGGACACCATATTTTTCATCATTACCCATCGCTATGAGTATCTGGAGATATTTCTCCTCTAAGGTACTAAACAAATTCTTGTCACCGGTCATGTGGAAATAAGCTCCACAATCAAGAAACCAACCACTTCCCACCATGGATGAAACCATTCATGTGAAAAGTGTGAAATCCAACTCGAACTGTGAGGCCATTGCCTCACCTTCTGATCCTTCCACAAATCCCTTCTTGGATTTACTCAGTGGATAATTTGTAGCAAAATGGCCCACTTCATGACAACGAAGCATCGCACTTTCGATTTGTCAAACTTCTTCCCACCCTGGAAAGAACTAGATTTGGGATGAGAATCATTCTCCTTCCCTTTCTTTGCCTTACTCGCTAAGGCACAATTTTCTTCATCTTCCTTGGATGAAGAAGATCCATCTCCGGTGTTTCTCAGTATCTCCTCTTGCATCAGATCCAACCAAGTCATTCCCAATCTGGTATTTTCTCTCTTCCATTTACCGAGACTTGGTAACTATGCTAACTCTTAGGAATACCAAGGAGTGCAAGACTTACCATGTCATCATCAGTGGTTGTGATCCCTACACTTCCAATCTCATCCCTGCAAGTGGTGAGCTTGTTCAGATATGTAGAGATCGTGTCGCCCTTTTCACACTTGATCTTACGAAGCTTGTCTTTCAATGCCAGCTTCCTCTGATCACTGTTATTCTAATATAAATATTTCAATGTTTTCCACATCAAAAACGGTGTCTCCTTCCCATGGAGGCTCGAGATAATGTGGTCTCGAACTCCCTCCAAGAGGATTCTCCTTACTCTAGCCACACATTTATTCCATTCCGCCAGTTGAGTAGCATCAGTCAGCTTGGGGACTTCTTGATCAATGAATTCCTTTAGACAGTTATCCTCTAATACTACCTCCATGCGATCCTTCCAAGCTATATAATTCGAGCTGCCATCAAGGGCATACTCGAGCCTTAAACTGTTGAACGCCATTGGTGAAATTGAGATGTGATAAGAACTCGATTTCTATATTCAAGAACCACAAACTTTGAACTTCTCCTTCTAGTATATTGTTCTTCACCTTGATCACCTTTGCTCTAATACCATGTGGAAATTCCCACTTTAGATCAACAGATTATGCAATATACTAAAACACAATACAAGATCTACTTCTACAACACTTTATGGAAGCTTAATCGAATTGAGCAAGATCAAGAGAACACATATAACTGAGAATGAGAAATCAATCACACATAACACAAAAGAAATAACCTAGTGAAAGCCTCAGCCTAAAACCTCGATCTCTGTATTATCATACAAGTGGAAATCTTGTTCAAGTTACAAAAAGAATCAACTCTCAAGCTATCCTGCTCTCTCTTCAATCAAACAATATTGCTCATAGATAGTCAAAGGCTCTCACAACCTTCTCCTCTTCCCTTCAAGCCTCCTATTTCCTTGCACAGATTTTCCTGGGGTCCAGTGCTTCCACTTGTGTGAATTCCCACCTCACACGGCTCACTTGGCTCATAAATAATTGCACAAACCTGAAGGAGATAAATCCTTCTGGATGGATGAGTTTCCTTTATAGGAAAAATTCATCCAACTGATAGTACATTGTCCCTACTCTAATCTCAACTCGGTCTTTGATAGAATTGACATGCATGAGTTATTTATGAGAGAATATTCAGTTATCTAAAGTGCAGCAGTTACATGCATGCAAGCATTAACTAACTGATCTCACATTAATTCAACAAACTATTTGAATTAATCTAACTAGACTTGACTCAGTTAACTATGCCAACTAATTACAACTCAATATTACAACTCATCCTTATCTCTTTAACTGATGGATAAATTCCTCAATCAAAGGAATAATTGTTGCATGTCCTCACATAGACTTCATGTTTGTTTTTCCTTAACTAATTAACTCAAGATGAATTAATTAATTAATTTACAAACATCTGCTAAGATCAAATTCGAATTTTACTTCACTATTTTAGTTCAGGGACTAACTAAAATAGGAATCTATCCCGAACTGCTATTTTTAGCAATGTTATTTATAGCACTTCCATTTTTCCTTCCTTTCTGCTATGTCCAACATTGGTACCCGAACTTCTATTTATAGCAGTGCTATTTTTAACACTTTTATTTTTAGCATTTCTTGTTGCCATTTTCAACAATATATATATATATATAAGAAGGTATATAACGCTAAGAAATAGACAGGAGAGGTATTTATTTCTTGCCACATCACTAAATGATGTAGGAAAGGGTTCATGTACACAAGCCTCATTGATTCCATGGAAGTCTACACAAATGCGAATTCTACCTATTTTCTTTCCCTCTGTGACTATTAGACTGATCTAATCAGATTCCCTAATGACAATATAGGATTTGATATGATGCACCCTTACCCCAATGAGAGTATCTAAAAGGCCTACATTATCAAGCCGATGTGGTTCTGGTTGTAGTGCAGCATGCAATGTGTCCTTCTTTCATTGATCTGATTCAATGAATTGAATGCCACAAAATCTAAGCATAATCTAATCGAAGAAATGGAAATGATACTCTATTTACAAAAAGGAAACCTAATTACTTTTGTTGGGAGAAAATCCTAGTTACTTTTGCATAAAGGAAAGGCTATTCTACTTTGCATTCATGTAAATGTTAATCCTATTTGCAGAAATGTAAACATTAATTTATGCAATAGAAATAATAAAATTTGAAATGGAAACCACAGCTTAAGATGTATGAAATAAAATGAAATCATTCTTCAATCACTAAATTTAAGATATATTTTATTGACAAATTTCATAAGGTTCTTCATAAAGTAATCATGAAAATAATCATTATGCTCTTCAAGTCATGAATTTGTCCACTAACCATAACTGCAGAGGTGAATTGAAATGGAGAAGAGGCAAGGCTTAAGATGCTTTTGGTATTACTCAATCATGGTTTTGGAGCATTTTTATTATTACTCAATAATGATTTTGGAGCCTAGGTGTCATTATTCAAGCCTAATGGAAAAAACCAAAATTTTGGAGCAAATATTGTCAATTTTACATGTGCTATAGGAGTGCTACAGGAGTGCTACAAGAGGTGTTACAGGAGGCCTTGTTTTGCTTCAGGATCGAGATAACTTGTCGAATTCCAAAGTAAATTAAATGTAAATGAGATGGGATTTTTTTTTTGATTATATAGGATAACCTATGACTCCGTTCCAAGTGGAATCGCTCCAAAATACCCTTGTTAATATGTGCTAAAAAATAGCAGAAAATTACTACTCTAAAAAGCGGAAATTCACGAACTAGTGAGCTAGTTAACCTACCAAATGACTCACCTAATCAAGTGAAAATGTTGTGGGGTAATTTTTTTTATTAACTTGAATATTTTTAGGACCCCATAAAAGTGTAATAGACTCAAATGAATCTCATTAACATGTTCTAAAAAATAGCAGAAAATTACTATTATTTTGTTATAAGGGACTTCGAGAAATTATAGATTTGAGAACTAGTAAACAAGTCCAAGAAACTCAATGATGAATATGACTTTTAAAAGTTTTTATAAGGATGAATTATGCTTGTGACTCTGTAAATAGCCTTAAAAACAACTCATTTCAATCATTTACCCAATATGACCTACAACAAAAGAAGCATGAATAGTAAATGCATAAATAAGAGATGCAAGTTAAAAAGACATTCAAAGGAAATAAACAAATTGTACAAAAGGGCTATGAGGCTCATGGGATGGCCAAGGCCAAGGAAAATCATATTCATATGAAGGGAACCAAGCTTTAGCAGCTAAAAATGGCACCAAAATTCATTATTTGAATAAATCCAAGTACATCCCATGCAATAAATGAAAGTGGAGATGCTAAATAACAAGTTTTCTCCAAATAAAGACTAAGAAATATATTCCCCTAGAGGAAAATTCTAATTCTTACTTATAAAAATTGGTGGGGAAGCATTCTCCTTGAAAGGAGAAATATTTCCCCTCAAAAATCCCTCAAATAGTAGATATGATTCCCAATACTAGGAATTTACATTAAATGACAGGGAACACAATCCTAGATTTTCTCACTCATTGAAGCTCCAAAATTTGTGCAATAATTTCACAATATCTTGTTCATTTATTATCGAATCTTGATCCTAATGTAGCAGGGAGAAAGTCCCTAGATTATCTCCTCCTCTAAATCTTCAGAGTCTGCCCAATATTCTCATAATATTCTACAAAAATAAATAATATTAGGCACATAATATGCAATCATCTCTAAACCTTCCTAATGAACCGTTAAAGCCAAAAATATGTTATATAATGCAAAAAGTGAGGTTTAATGTGTTGAAGGATGGTCAGATGGGTCTTAAGTTGTCTCTAATTTGGAGGGTCATCATACCCCCCTACTGAAAGTGTTGCTCATCCTATGAGCAACTTAGTGACCTAATTGTGCCTCATTCATAGCCCTAGTGGCCTCCTTAACATCCCAAGATACCTTAGAATGAGTTTTTTCACATCTTCTCTTGCTCCATCTTCTTCCTCTTCTTCTCCTTCTTCTTATTCTATAGATCCATCCTTTCCCCAAGTTCTAATTAGGATTGTGCTTGTGTCTTAAGAAAAGTCTCTATGTCTATGTCCACAAATTTTCCTCATGATACAAGTTTTTTAACATTCTCCACAAAATATATGATAATTAGCATCCTTGATGATTTTGTGGACTCTCTTCAATTGAAACCACCTCCCCATGATTGTCATTGTGATTTTCCAAAGTTTGGCAAACCGATACTCCCAATCTGCTACAAGGGTAAAAGAGTAGTTTTATCCATAATGATTAGAGGAATGAAAACTTCATACTCAACTCAAAAAAAAATTCCTTTTCCTTTCTTCTCTTTCTTAACTCAAAAGGAACATTCACATTCAATTCTTTTTATTCTCAAGCTGCTATCATAATTTTTGTTGAAGGAATGAGAGGTTTTGCAGGTTTCTTGTCCACATATGGGAGAGAAAAATGTGTACTTTCCCTTGTCTTAGATGTCCCTCTTCAAATCTAGGGTAAATTTGTTTAAAATATGGATTTTTGAAGCTCTTTAGACTTTCCTGAAGCACATTGTCTTCTCTTGTAGAAAATTTGTCCCTTCCTGTAGCAACTTTTTTTTTCCTATAGCAGCTTTGTTTCTTCTATACTAGTTAGTTATAATCCTGTAGCACTTGATTTTCAACCTTGCATCACCTTTGTAGCAGCCTGGGGAACCCTTGATGGTGGCTATATTGGCTCTCAATGACGTAGTGGGTCTCTCTTACCATTTCTGGAATGAAATCTTGGTACAAATAAAGTTTTAAATTCTCTTTTTATTCTCCTTGAGGTAGTAGGCTTAGTGTGCTAGGTAAGCTAGCCCCCACCTACCACCTATGTATCCCCTTATAGACTCGTTGCACTTAATTATTCGAGCGTGGATGAGACTATAGTTTTTTAACCATAATACACTCAATAGGAGAGGTGAAGGATAGTGCATACCTGTGCCTACTTGGTGATTGCTTGTTGATGTGTTTATCCTTTGTTTAAATGGAATATCTAGACATGGGCTAGGTTGTTTCTGAGTATCTTCTGAGAGGTCATTTCTTTGTCTCCCTTACTTCCTACAATTTCAAAAAAATATGTCTTTTTTATTCTTTATGTTGGCTGAAACCTCGATGATGCAAGTCCTTCTGGATTCAAGTGCTCTTCTTTGAATGAAATGTTCTTGTTTGTTGGGTAATAAAATACACTTTGGAGCTTGTATCTATGGTCTTCTTCTTCAATGTTTTACTAATTCAAAAATATCTGTGTTTGATCTACTACATGCATGCTTCTTCTGATCTAATGATGATCTTGTAGCATCCTACTGGAGGTCCTATAGATGCTCAAGGTAATGGTTTTGAATATGCTAATGCTCCATGGTGGCTAACTTCTGGATCTAGTGCTCTAGTTATGGTTTGGCAGGGGATGTGCAGACTATTATAGGACTATGTGTCTTCCTGTAGCGGTTGATGGGCCTCCAAATTATACATAAATTAAAGCCCATCTGACCATCCTTCAGAACATTAAACCTCTCTTTTTTGCATTAAATGACATATTTTTAACTTTAATATGTCCATTCGGAAGGTTTAGAGATAATTGCATATATGTGCCTAATATTATTTATTTTGTAGAATATTATGAGAATATTAGTTAGATTGTGAATATTTGGAGGAGAAAATCTAGGGGCTTGCTCCCTACTACAAGAGGATCAAGATCGGATAATAAATGAACAAAATATCATGAAATCATTGACAAATTTTGGAGCTCCAGTGATTGAGAAAATCTAGGAATGTGTTCCCTATCATTTAATGCAACCTCCTATTGTTGGGAACTAGATCCACTATTTGAGAGATTTTGGAGAGGAAAGCTTCCTCCTTTCAAGGAGAATGCTTCCCCGCCAATTTTTATAAGTACCAGTCCAAATTTTCCTCTAGGGGGATGTATTTATTAGTCTCCTTATGGAGAAAACTTGTATTTTTGTAGCTCCACTTTCATTTCTAGTAGGGATGTACTTGGATTGATTGAAATATTGAAGTTTGGTGCATTTTTTAGCTTCTAAAGATTAGTATCCTTCATAGGAATCTGAGTATCCTTGGGCTTGTCCATCCCAGGAGCCTCAGATCCCTTTTTTATGAAAAATAGGTATATATATATATATATATATATATATATATATATATATATATATATATATATATATATATATATATATCTTCTTTCCACTTCATATTTACATGCATCTCTTATTCTAATTTTCCTATCTCTGCATTTACATTTGATGCTTCTTTTGATGTAGGATTGGAAATGATTGAAGCTATTTATACAGGTTATTTATATATTCACAAGTAGATGCATCCTTAGAACAACTTTTAAAATCCATATTCATCATTGAGCTACTTGGATTGGTTTACTAGTTCACAAATCTAGAAATTTCTGGAAGTTCCTTGTAGCAAAATAGTAGTAATTTTTAGTTATTTTTTTAGAACGTGTTAATGAGTTTTCATTTGAGTTGATTCCACTTGGATGATAGTCCAAAATAAATAATAATAATAATAATAATAATAATAATAATAATAATAATAAAATTAATTAATTAAATAAATAATAAATAAAATAATAAAATTAAAAATAATAATTAAATTTAAATTTAAAATTATAAATTAAAGTTAATAACAAAAAATATACGCCATTTCATTTTCACTTGATTAGGTTAGGAATTTGATATGCAATATAGTTCACTAGTTCTTGAATTTCCAGTTTTTAGAGTAGTAATTTTTTGCTATTTTTTAGCACTTGTTAACAGAGGTATTTTGGATTGATTCCACTTGGAATGGAGAAGTAAGACATCCTACTTAATAAAAAACAATTCCATCCCATTTTAATTTCATTTACTTGGGAATTTAGCAAGATTACTTCTCCTATAGCAGTACAGGCCTCCAGTAGCAATCACCTATAGAAAACTTGTACCATCACTTTCCTTCACCAGTTTTGATACCCACTACAAATTTGACTTATTATAGATGAATAATGACACCTAGGCTCTAAATCCATGATTGGAGAAGGCCAAAGACCACTTAGGATTTTCCTTTTTACCCCTGCAGCACATCTCAACAATTTGGGTTAATGAACATATTTATGAATTGGATAACACAATAATGATTTCCTTGATTTCCACATGAAGTATATAATGAACTCTTTAAATGGATATAGCCTCTTTGGAGTGAAATTATTTATTAAATTCTCTTTCCTTCATGCATGTTATATTATTTTACTTTCTTTATTCTTAAGTTAAGATTAGGTTCCCTTTTCAATGCAACTTTCATATCCTGCAATTAGCCTATTGTTTGATTTCCATTTCTGCAACTAGGATTAGTTTTTACATTTAAACAAGTAGAATTTCCATTTCTACAATTATTTTAGGTTATATTTCATGATATGCACTTCATTGCATCAGATCAACGAAAGAAGGATACATTGCGTGTTGCACATTAAGTGTCGACACCTCTTAAAGTTTATACAAACCTCGGGTTGATAATTTAAGTTGATAGCCTCATGAGTTGCAACATTCTTGTTGTGATACTGGGGATTATCAATTTTTGGTGTCGTTATTAAGGATATTTCAACTTATGCATTGTTTTCTTCCATAGTTGATTCATTTCTTTTACTTTCTGCAAGAAAAAAAAAATCATTAGGCATATTTCATTTCAGAGACAGAAAAATTGCATTGCATTAGCATTCTTATTCAAAAAAAATTATTAAAAAAATACTTCTCCAACACCAAACTCCCCCCATTTAGTCAAGTGGTGTAGTAAGAGCCACATCACCATTAACTTTTGCAGGTAGAAGAAGAAGAGGTGAAAGAGAAGGTTAGAGAAATGGATGGAGATGATGACAATGAGGAAGATCCTATTGGATTTCCCATTCAAGACACTGATAGAAGTGTTCATATGAAGAACATCCCTCCATATTTCTTTACCAAATTCCATGGTATGAGGTCCGAGGATCCGAAAACTTTTCTCTTACTAAACACTAAAAAATTGAGATTATTTCTGGCAACATTGAATGGTAGAGATCCTAAATGGTTCATGCGTTTAGGGACTAATTCAATAAGATCATGGAATGATATGAAAAATATAACGATTAATTTCTTAAAAGAAAATCTTTAAAATGACTCAAAAAGAAGATAAGAGCCTTGAGGAACTAACAAAGAGATTCATGTCTAATGTTAAGAGGATAAAACTACATCATTTAGGATTTGACACACTAAAAACCCTCTTACTTAGAATAACTATAGATATGAGGATTGATCTCCTTGAATTCATGAGTAGAGGTGATGTATACCAATTATCATTTGAAGAAAATTGTGAAATATGGAAGCCCATATCAAGAGGAAGGGCGAGAGTAGGTAAATCAGCATCAAGATCGGTAAGTCAAGTTGAACTTGGAAATTTGTTCGATAACTTTAAAACAGAAATTCTTAGAAATCTAAGTGAACAAGTAAAAATGTTAAGAATGCAAAATGATAAAAAATAATATGTTGATATTTTTATTGTCCATGCAAAATCACATTCTACTAAATATTTCCCATCATTACCAAGGTTGAATTTTACTAAGAGGACAATGGAGCAAGTCAATTACCAAAGCAGCTATGTTATGTACCTCCAAGAAGACTATGGCAACCTAGTCAACCTGGTATGATGCAAGAGCCTAATTCACAATTTCAAGGTTATGCACATCCATCTCAAAATAATTGGAACACACCCTTTCTTTGGCAACCTTATTCATCTCAACCCCAAAAGAAATCTTGGCAACAAGGTTGGAAAGAACCTTCTGGGAGACATCCACAGTATCCTCAATATTATTCTCAATATCCTCCATACCCAACTCCATGCTATCCCTACCATCCACCTCCACCACAACCACCACCCCAACCACATCCATCTAAAATATCCACTCCCACTCAACTACCCGTACCACCATTTCCAAACCCACACAAGGAAGTATCTTAGCCCACTAACAATGTTGAGATACAATGCTTCCTAACGTCTCCTCTTGATCTCAATGGTATTCATCTTAGTTCAGGAAGGTTATTGCAACAAATATATTCTTTTGATGTCATTGAAGTAAAACATTCATAAAAACAAGATTCAAATGAGAATACTAAAGAATCATGGGCTACACATGAGGAAGAGCAGACATCAGAGTCAAATATTGATAAATTTCCCTCATGTTTACTATTAGATCCTCCACGTGTTTAAGAGAATAATCTACAAAAATAGGAATATTTGAATGTCATGGTAGAAGAAGGTATGAAGAATGATCCACATGAGCAAGCAAACCAGGGGAATTAGAGTTATATTGAGATTTGGTTCTAGAAAATCAACAAGATGGAGCATCATTCTCTTCTTCAACTATACTTGATATTGTCAAAGTCAAAGCATTTGGTCTCTGAAATTCAGGTACATGTCAAAGCTTATATTTCAAGCCTACACAATAGTTTATCTTTTATCTTGATGTGCACATGGCTCTATTGGAAGTATTACTATACTTGAAAGAGATTTTATTATTTTCAAGTAGGGTAGGATATAAAAAAGAAATGAAAATATGAAAAAGTAAGAGGAAAAAGAAAATCTTAGGTGAAAACCTCCTTTGAGGCACCTGAGATTGGCTCATTGATTGAAAACCTCCATGAGGTGGTCAATGGGTTGGAAAAAGAGAAAAATAAAAGATCCTAGGTGAAAACCTCCTTTGAGGTGCCTAAGCAGACCTACTAGTTTAAAACCTCATTATGACAGCTAGTAGGCCAAAAAGAAAAAAGTGAAAAAATGAAAAATTTTCTTTGCTCCATGTATCTCTCTCTGATGAATGCATGTGCTCTCCAACCTCTACAAGCAACAAAAACAAGTTAGCTACCAAAAGAAAAGTTGATCAAAATCCTAGTCAAAGAAAGTCAAACTTCGACTTTGTCCTCCTTTGCCCTGGTGCTCTAATAGGACCATATCCATGTCAATCCGTCACCCTCATCCATTTCCAACATCCACCCATTATTTCCAAGCCTTTCCCATTCATTTTCCTCGTTGTCCTAAAATGCTACAGGACAGCTCTGTTTTGCTACAAGAGGCCGAAATATAGAGAGCATAAATTGTTTTTATCATATCTTGGAAACCTTGTATCCATTGGTCAATCTATTTCAAGGCGAGATTCACATGGATGATGGTAACATTCTCAAGCAATTCCAACAAATTCTAGCGCACTCTTTTCGAGAAATCGGCCTCCATCACCTACAACCATATTTTATTTTTCTCATGATTCATGCATTCATTTGAAATAATAATTTATGGGGAGGCTCATAAGGATGATGGAAACATTCTCAAAAAAATTCAGCTCAATCCAATCTCCCTTTTGAGAGATATCGATAAAACAATTCTGCTACAAGAGACTATCTTGAAATGCTACAAGAGAAGCCTGAAATGCTACAGGAGGAGATCGAAATGCTATAGGAAGTAGATCCGATTGGAGGAAGGGGTAAAAAGTTCATGTATGATTTTGGGAAGGTTTTGAGCGGTCCCCCAACACTACTTTCATCACCTATCCACTCCATCTAGCCAAAATTCATCTTCAAATTCCTCTCTTCCATACATAAAAAACACAGAAAAAACATTGCTTTTGATTTTTTCAACCACCTACACCACCTCTCGATGATTTTAGTCCTCTCCTTGTACCTTTTCTGACTTTCCCTTAGTTCCACATGAAATATAATTCTGAAAGAAGAATTAAGTGACTGCTACAGGAGGGAAATCCCTCTTGTAGTATCTTTTACAGTCACATCAAAACTCAGCATCAATTTATTTCGCCCACATTACAGAAGATCCAGCCACCTTGAGTACCATGAAGCCATTTCTGAAGTTGAGAAGCGGCACATCCTCCTTAGGAAGCATTCCATCCACTCCACCAGTAGCAGATGGGACACTGGGAAGAAACCTGCACACACAACAATTTTATCAATAAAAGGATCACCAAGCTAAGAAGACCTATGCAGAAGCAAACAAAGGAAACCAACACCTTCAAGATCATCATATTATTAAGTCCAACTCCATCATGCAAGCATATCTAGAAAATTGACATCACATGTAGTTACAAGTATGAAATATTCTCCACCTCTTCTTTTAAGCGTATTATGGTTATAAATTTGTTGTCAATGCATGAGAGATGAGGTTTTATAGGCTAAGGATGGGTCAACAGTCTTGGCCACCCTCTACTAGTTAAGTGCAGCTAACTCCCTCACTCATGCAATGTGGAAAAGCCAAATTAAGAAGGGTGACGATTATGAGGAGTGGGGACAAAAGTTAAAATATGAAATATGTGCAAAGGTCAAGTCACTAAAGCGCTCTGAGCCATTACCACAAAATGGAATAAAAGTACAAGGCTCAAATTAACTTGCACAATTACTGATTCCCATGAAATAGCTCGAGAAACCCATCAAGGTACAAGAAGAAGGGTGAGCCCTAGGGTGCTATAGAAGAAAGCCGAGTTGATTTGCAGGTGCCACAGGATCGAGCATAGCTTCTATAGGAGAAATAGGGATGCTACAGGAGAAACAGTGCTGCTATAGGAGAGACATATTGTGTGCTATAGGAGAAACAAATTTTCTACAGGAGAAGAAAAATTTACAGGGAAGTCTAGAGAGATGCAAAAAGCCTAAAACCATATATTTGAACAGGGACATCTAAGAGAATGGTAAGTACATATTTTTCTATGCCATGTGTGGGCATGAAACCTGCAAAACATCTCATTCCTTGAACAATGTATCTTGTAACAAAATTCTAATAACAGTTTGAGAATAAGAAATTGAATGTGAGTGTTTCTTTTGAGTTAAGAAAGATTAAAAAGGAGATGGAATTTTTTTTTAGTTGAGTTTTAATTTTTCCTTCCTCTAACCAGTATGGATAAAACTACTTTTACCCCTATAGGATATTGGAAGTATTGGTTTGCCAAACCTTGGAAAATCACAGTGGAAATCATGGATGGTGATTTAAATTAAAGATAGTCCACAAACTCATCAAGAATTTCAATCATCATATATGTTGTGAAAATTTGTATCATGGGAAAACTTTGTGGAAATAGACAATGATTCTTTTCTTAAGACATAAGCACAAGCCTAATTAGAACTAGAAGAAGATGATGGATCTATAAAAGAAGAAGCTAGAGAAGAAAAGAAAGAGGATGGAGCAAGATAATATGTGCCAAAATTCCTTCTGATGTATCTTAGGATGTTAAGGAGGCCACCAGGGCGATGAATGAGGCACAGTTAGGTCACTAAATTGCTCAAAGGATGAGCAACACTTTCAGTAGGGGGTATGATGGGCCTCCAAATTAGACATAAATTAACGCCCATGTAACCATAATTCATCACATTAAACCTCTATTTTTTTCATTATATGACATATTTTTAACTTTAATATGTTCATTAGGAAGGTTTAGAGATTATTGCATATGTGTGCCTAATATTATTTATTTTTGTAGAATATTGTGAGAATATTAGGCAAATTGTGAAGATTTGGAGGAGGTGATCATCTAGGGACTTGCTTCGTGCTACAGGAGGATCAAGATTGGATAATAAATGAACAAAATATCATGAAATCGACAAATTCCAGAGCTCCAGTGATTGAGAAAATTTAGGAATGTGCTCCTTGTCATTTAATGCAGATTCCTAGTGTTGGGAACCAGATCCACTATTTGCGAGATTTTGGAGGGAAAAGCTTCCTCCTTTCAAGGAGAATGCTTCCCCATTTATTTTTATAAGTAACAATTCAAATTTTCCTCTAGAAGGATGTATTTCTTAGTCTTCTTGTGGAGAAAACTTGTAATTTTGCAGCTCCACTTTCATTTCTAGCAGGGATGTACTTGGATTTATTCAAATAATGAATTTTCGTGCCATTTTTAGCTTCTAATCTTGGTCTCCTTCATATTAATCTGAGTATCCTTGGGCTTGGTCATCCCAGGAGCATCATATCCCTTTTGTATACTTTGTTTTTCTTCTTTCCACTTCTTATTTACATGCATCTCTTAGTCTTGTTTTTCCTATTTCTGCATTTATTATTGATGCTTCTTTTGTTGTAGGATTGGGTTAAATGATTGAAGTTATTTAAAAATTCACAAGCATGATGCATCCTTAGAACAAATTTGAAAATTAATCTTCATCATTGAGCTACATGGATTGGTTTACTAGTTCACAAATCTAGAATTTATGGAATTCCCTTGTAAAAAAATAGTAGTAATTTTCTGCTATTTTTTAGAATGTGTTAATGAGCTTCATTTTAGTTGATTCCACTTGTATTAGGTCATAAAAAAATTCAAGTTAATAAAAAAAATTACCCTATTGCGTTTGCACTTGATTAAGTTAGGAATTTGATAGCCTAACTAGCTCCCAAGTTCTTGAATTTCTAGTTTTTAGAGTAGTAATTTTCTGCTATTTTTTAGCACATGTTAATAGGGATATTTTAGAGTGATTCCACTTTCAATGGATACCTAAGACTTCCTAATTAATAACAAAAAAAACCATCCCATTTTAATTTAGCAATTTCTTGTAGCAAACCTGTAGCACCACTTTCCTTCACCAGTTTTGATCCCCACTTTAACTTTGACTTAGTTTAGATGAATGATGACCCCTAAGATCTAAATCCACGATTGGGGAAGACCAAAGCCAACTTAGGATTTTCATTTTTATCCCTACAACACATCTCAACAATTTGGGTTAATGGACAGATTTATGAATTGGATGGCACAATAATGATTTCTTTGATTGCCACATGAATTATATAATGAACTCTTTCAATGGATCTAACCTCTTTGGAATACAGTGATTGATTACATTATCTTTCCTTCATGCATGTTAGATTAGTTTAATTTCTTTATTATTAATTTAAGACTAGGTTCCCTTTTCAATGCAACTTTCACATCCTACAATTAGGCCAGTGTTTGATTTCCATTTCTGCAATTAGGATTAGTGTTTACATTTGAGCAAGAAGCATTTCCATTTCTACAATTATTTTATGTTAGATTTCATGATATTCACTTCATTGCATCAGATCAGTGAAAGAAGGACACATTGTGTGCTCAACATATGATGTTGACACCTCTTAAGTTTGTACGAACCTCAGGTTGATAATTTAAGTTGATAGCCTCAAGAGTTGCAGTATTCTTGTTGCAATACTGGGGCTCATCAACAGTCATATAGACCTGGCTAAGATAATAATTTCCTTCAATTTATGCCTCTAAAAATATTGATAATTCATGAGTAACGAGTTGACAGTGGTCAAAGGTATTTTCTGTGGTAGAAGAGATGGAAGAAGGGTTGAAAAGTGGTGTTTTTTATGTACAGAGATGGAAATGAGAGTGGAGAAGAGGTCAAGTGGTTTGGAAAATTAATTATGAGGCCATGGTGGACCCGTGCTCTTGTTCTTATATGAAAAAAATTCAAATATGTCTCCCTTTCTCATGCTCAATAGCTTCCTGTAGCAATTCTGGAACACTCCGGTAGCAATTATGGAACACTCTTGTAGCAGAATTTGTTTAGCCATATCTCTCAAATGATAGGTTTTATTGACCTAAAATTTTGTGAGCATGTTTCCATCAGCCTTATGAATCTCCCCATAAAAAATATTATCCAACGGATGTATGGATCGCGAGATATCTTAAAAATGGTTGTATATTATGGAGACCAATTTCTCGATATGTGTGGACTGAAATTTACTGAAATTCCTTGATCATATTACCATCATCCATTTTCATATCCCCATGAAATATATCATCCAATGGATGCACATTTTTCGAGATATGGTAAGAACTATTTTCTTCCCTTTGTATTTTGGTCTCCTGTAGCAAAACAGAACCTTCCTCTAGCATTTTAGGATAGCGAGGAAAATGAATGGGAAAGGCTTGGGAATGATGGGTGGATGTTGGAAATGGATGAGGGTGATATTTGACATGTCCTTGGTCCTTCTTCAGTATTTTTGACAAAAGGTAAGAATCCCAAGGTTGATTGTTTTTCACTTTTGCTTGCCTCCTTGCTCATTTCTTTCCTTTTATCTTTTTGTGGCACTGACCGGTTTATTTTCCTTAGGCAAGTGAAGGATTAACTGCATGAAAACACATATATCCAACTGGAAAAACGAATCCTTTTTTTATTTAATATTTTTTCCATTTTTTTCTCTTTTCTTCATTTTTTCTTTAGGCCTGCTAGTTGCCTCAATGAGGTTTTCAACTAATAGGTCTGCCTGGGCACCTCAAAGGAGGTTTACACCTAGGATCTTTTCTTTTTATTTCTTTTCTCTTTTTTCCAACCCATTAACAACATGATGAAGGTTTTCAATCAATGAGCCAATCTCATGTGCCTCAAAAGAGGGTTTCTCTTGATATTTTATATTTTTCCTCTTCTTTTTTCATTTTTATTTATTTTTCCTATCCTACTCTACTTGAAGAAAAATAAAATCTCTTTCAAGTATAGGAATACTTACAATGGAGCCATGTTCACATCAATATGACAAATAAACTCATGTGTAGGCTCAAAACATGTGCTTTGATATGTACCTGAATATTAGAGACCAATTTCATTTGATGATATCAAGCATAATTGAAGAAGAGAGTGATGATCGATCTTGTTGATTTTCTAGATCCAAACCTCAATATAGCTTTGATTACCCTGGGTCGCTTGCTCATTTGGATCATTCTTCATGTCTTCTTTTTCTGTTCCATTCAAATATTCTATTATTTGATGATTGTTCTCTTGAACACATGGCAGATCTGATGATAAACATGAGGGACTTTCTTAATCGTTCATTATGATATCTTCTCTTCATCAAGTGCAGCCCATGATTCTTTGGTCTCCTCATTTGAATCTTCTTTTTCTTAATTTTGTCGTTTAGTGACATCAAGAGAATCTCTTTTTTACAATACTTTTCCTAATCTAAGATGAATACTATTTAGATCAAGAGTAGTTGTTTGGAAGTTTTGCACCCCAACATTGTAAGTGGGCTGAGTTACTAGATTATTTGGGTTCGAACATGGTTGGGCAGATAGTTGAGCGGGAGTGGATATTTGATATGGATGTGGTTGTCATGGATATGGATCATAGGGATAGCATGGAGTTGAGTATGAAGGATATTGAGGAAAATATTGAGTATATTATGGATTTCTCCCATAAGTTCCTTGACAACCTTGTTGCCAAGATTGGTTTTGAGGTTGGGATGGCCAAGGTTTCCAAGGAAGTAGTGAGTTCCAATTACTTTGATATGGATGTGCATAAGCTTGAAATTGCGAATTAGGTTCTTGCATCATATGAGGTTGACTAAGTTTCCATTGTCTTCTCGAAGCTAAATATTATAGCTACGTTGGTGATTGACTTGCTCCATTTTCCTCTTGGTAAACTTCCATCAACCTTGGTAATGATCAGAAACATTCAATAGCATGTGATTCTGCATGGACAACACAAATATCAACATCTTTTTTTCTCATCTTGCATTCTTAACTTTTTTACTTGTTTGCTTAGATTTCTAAGAATTTATGTTTTAAAGTTATCAAGCAAATTTCCAAGTTCAGGTTGACTTACCAATATTGATGTTGATTTAGTTAATCTTGTCCTTCCTCTTGATATGTGCTTGCACGTTTCACAAATTTCTTCAAATGATAATTGGTATACATCACCTCTACTCATGAGATCAAGTTTATCAATACACTCATCCATAATTGTTCTAAGTAAGACGGTTTTTAGTGTGTCAAATCCTAAATGATGTAATTTTTCCCTCTCAACATTATACAGAAATCTCTCTATTAGATCCAGAAGGCTCTCATATTATTTTTGGGTCATTCTAAATATTTCTTCTTTAAGATCATGATCTTTATATTCTTCTAGAAATATCTTTTTCATATCATTCCATGATCTTATTGAATTAGTCCCTAAAATCATGAACCATTTAAGAGCTTTATCCTTTAATGTTGCGAAAAATCTCAATTTTTTGTGTTTAATAAGTAACCATAAGATCTAAAAAGGATTTAAAATTCAAAGAGAAAGGTGTATGGATCCTCTGACGTCATACCATGGAAGTTGGGAAGGAAAGATGGAGGTATGTTATTCATATGAAAAATGTTATCGGTATCTTGAATGGGAAATCCAAGAGGATCTTCCTCATTGTCATTATCTCCATCCATTTCTCCTACCTTCTCTGTCACCTCCTCTTCTTCTACCTACAAAAGTATATGGTGATGTGGCTCTTACTACACCATGTGATTAATTGCGGGCGTGGTTTTTAAGTTTTTTTTTTTTTTAGTTTTTTTTTTGTTTTTATGATTTTTTTGAATGAAAACACTAATGCCGTGCAATTTTCCATTTTTGAAATGAAAGTTGTCTAATGCATTTTTTGTGTGTTTTTGCAAAAAATAAAAGAAATGAATCAAGTAGGGAAGAAAACAATGCATACTTTGACACCATCCTAGCAATGGTTCCAAAAAGTGATGAGCTCCAATATTGCAACGAGAATGTTCCAACTCCCAAGGCTATCAACTTAAATTATCAACCTGGGGTTCGTACAAACTTAAGAGGTGTCGGAACTATATGTGCAACATGCAATATGTCCTTCTTTCACTGATCTGATGCAATGAAGTGAATGCCATGAAATCGAAGACTAAACTAGTTCCCGAAATGGAAATGATACTCTATTTGAACAAAGGAAACCTAATTACTTTTGAAAAGAGGAAATCCTAGTTAAATTTTCACAAAGGAAAGTGTATTCTACTTTGCATGAATGTAAATTAGTTTTTATTATTATCCAATTTTAAGGTCACGGCCAAGTCAAACACCAAATTGGTATATGAGACCCCCTTGTTTGTGGGAAAAGGTACCCACCTCTACACTGCGATTTGAATGCTAAGTCTATGAAGGCATATATATTATAGCCCTCTCTGGTTTTGACCATGTGACCTCTTAAGAGGAAACACATTCTCTTAAACATTATGCCCACTCAAGCTATTTGCAGAAATGTAAACATTAATCTATGCAATAGAAATAGCAATGTTGGAAATGGAAACCATAGTTTATGATATATAAAAAAAATGAAATCATTCTTCAATCATTGTATTCAAGATAGATTTTGTCAAAAAAATTCATAAGGTGCTTCATAAAGTAATCATGAAAATCATCGTTATGCTCTTCAAGTCATGAATATGTCTGTGGAGTACTAAAGAAGGTATGTTTTGATGATTATTTCAGTGTCTTTTCATTAGAACTTACAAGCCTTTTGCATCATGAACTTAGAAAATGATAAAGAATTGTAATAAAACATGTGAGAATAATATCCAAGACAAGAACGCTGACAATTGTCATTTCCTTATGCAGGAAGGAGAAAAAACGAGAAGTTTCCGTTCTAAAGGAAAAGACAAAGACGAGTTAACTGTTGTCCCTTCGACAGGAGACCGCATGCAAACAAGATCAAATCGGATCAGCCTGGGAAAGGAAGTGGAGATATCAGCTCGCCACAGAAAAGAGAAGAAATGACTGAGGGCTAACAGTTCGGCGAATCCCTCAGGATCCTTGATCCTGACGGATCGTTGTTTTATCTATTTCTGCACTTAGATATCTCCGCCATCACCCTTATATAAGAGGCAACACTGTTAGATCATAAGGGAGTTAGATGTTATTATGCCTTTATGTAATTTCTTTTAAAGATCAAAACTTTGATCATCATGTCTTGTTAAGAACTGCTCTACTGTAATTTTACTTGATGCATTAATACAAACTTGGTTACTATTTAATCTTTGAGTCTAGAATAACTTCAAGCGGTGTACCCCTGGAGGACACTTGCTCTTGTACCATTACGCTTGGTTTTTGCGTGGTTTTCTTATCAACGTGATTTGGTAATCTGGCGTGTTTTATAAGTTTACATCACATGCTCTGTTATGTTTAATTCATTAAGGTTTCTAAAGACAAAGCTATTGTATTGACACTGCATCATATTCCTGTTCTTTTAGGTGTTGATATAATACTGTTATTTTTTACATAATAGTATTGTTGTTTCATTATAGAGATTTTGTGATGTGCACTTGTTCCTTAACATTACAGAATTCATCTTGGAAGTTCTGTTCTTTGCGATTGTTAGATTCCTGAATACTGTTGTTCTATCTTGAAATGCAATCATATTCTTTCTAACTAAGGTGATAACTAGATCAGATTACTATTTGAGTATGTTGTGTGTATATATAGTTTACAACGTTGTTCCATAATGTATCAGTAATCAATGTTGTTCCATTTGTGTGTGTTATTCAATACGTCCCTAAGAGTGAAGAATTATCGTTTGATTCCTGTAGATTATGATTAATGCATTTGATTTGATAGACTAAGATGTTATGGCTTGTTAGACTTAGTTGTTGTTCTATTTCTTGATTGTTGTTCTATTTCCGAATTGTTGTTCTATTTCCCGAATTGCTGTTCCATTTCAGACTTGATGTTCCATTTTAGGTTTGATGTTCCATTTCATTGTTGTTCGATTTCTTTGCCATTCCATTTCTTATCTGCCATTCCATTTCTTGTTATTGGTGTGAGGAACGATTTCAGGCTGCAGTGAGCATTGGCATCTGTTGTCCGACTCCCAGACCCCTGATCTATTCTCTGATTTCCTTTTCCATCAGTTTCCAAAGGGATGGGTTATTGCTACCGAAACCTTGACTGATAAATTTCTTAATGTTCTGAACGTGTGATTTAATCTTTTGAAGTAGTTAAGCTGTAAACAAGCATCCATTTACTCTTGTATTTTCAAACATTGTGCTACTAGCATTACTCTGGAAAATGATAGCCTCAGACTGAGACACGCTTTGAAATATAAAAACGTTCCTGAATTGACATATTAATGTGAGGTAACTAGAGGTGAAAGAGACCCTTTTTATAGCTCCACATTTTGGCGCTGTTGCCGGGGAAAGAGTGTAGCCATTTGTTCTTTTTCTCAGAGTAGTGTACAATCCTGCTAGGGAAGAATCGGGTTTTGAAAATGGAAGGTAAGAACCTACGTGTGGAGCATGTAAAATACCTTCTCCTCTTCCCGCTTTCCTGTAAATTTGTTGTTGTTTGTTTAAGTAGGATTTAGTAGTTAATTTGAGTGCATGACTAAGAAAAAAAAGCTAGAAAAAAATTCCAAACCTCTACCCAAGCCAGAAAAAGCGAAGGGGTCGGTGACCCTTGGCCGATCAACCTTCATAGACGAAATCTAAAAGAAAGCATAATCTCAGCCCTCAGTAGGACCCAGGAAAGTTATTTCTAAATAGCCTACTAGTTCCCTTCAGGCAACAGGTTCACCATTTGTAGCCTTTGTTGAGGTGCATAGTCAAACTGAAGAGCAGGACTTTCAAGAAATTGAAAATTATACTCCATAACTATTGCAGGAAGGGAATTTCAGTAATCTTTGTGAAGGAGGAGGAGAGATAGGGGAAACCAAGGAACCGAGATCTCCTCTTGGGACAACTCAGCCATTGAATAGCCCAGACAAAGGAAGTGCTGCAAAAATCATCGTTGAAGAAACTCAATCTCCTCAGACAATAGTCCCAGATAGAGGAAGTGCTATTAAAACTATTCCTGTTAAAGCCATTCCCTCTCAACCTAGGAATACCCTCCTAGATATCCCAGAAGGTTATTGGCATATATTCGATCTAATGGCTCAAAACCAGCCAAACACCCAAACCTCTACATTACAATACCCCATAGTGGATTCTGCAGCAAATGCGCCTATGAAAGCAATCCCTCTTCAACATATCCCTACATTCCACGGTCTTACATCAGAAGACCCAGATGCATTTTTATTTGAATTTGATGTATTGTGTAGGGGATATGATTACACCACCGACCCCCAAAAACTGAAACTATTTCCCTCTACACTAAAAGGGGCTACTTTAAGATGGTTTATGGGATTAGGTGGCGGGGTTATAAATAACTAGGATCAAATGAAAGAATCTTTTGTAAAAAGATATCAGGACTATTGCAGGTCTAGAGAACTGAAGGACGAAATATTCTAGATGATAGCTAGACCAAACGAAACGTTAGAGGAGTATGTGGAACGTTTCCAGTATAATCTACAAAGATCTCCTTATGCATCACTGCCTTTACCTAATAATGTGTTGAAAACAGCATTAATAAGGGGCATGAAGGAACAATGGATCGAAACATTAAACATTATGGGAAAAGGAGATATTTATCAAGAAAGTTTTACTAACATTATTGATTTATGTATTAGGAGTTCGAGAGGCAGTGTTAGAGTCGGTCTGGTCAATGCTCTGTCAGAGATCAAAACTCTTTATGCATTTCATGATTAGGTGTCCCGCTCCATTCTCCCAATTGAATTCTGCTAGGGGCATGCCATAATCTGACGAAGAAGGTCATGATAGTCATTCCCCCTCATGTATGGCTCCTGTTGGCTCGGGTCTTTTGTCAATCATCATCAAAGTCCATAACAATCAAGGATTTTTCCTTTAAATGACAAAGGTCATTTCGAGGTCTAGGTCTAGGAATACATCAATTTGGTCATTGAACATGTCCAGTAGAGCCATGTAGGCCAGAGTGAGGCCCTTACACAGTTATAGTTCAGAGAGCTTCATCATCATGTGGATAGACTCCGACTCTTCTTCAAAACTCTGTTTTGAAGAAAAGTCAAAAGGTCATTTATGACAAAATTTTCAAAAAAGTCATCAAGTGATTTTCGGATGCAGTCATTTTCCGTGGCCAAATGTCCTGTCGTGCAATCCCCACAAAGAGTGCCAAAAATTGCATCATTCGAGCTAAAATTTCAAAGGGAAAGTGAAAATCAGTGTGTTTTAAAGTCAATGAAAAAGTGCAAAACTCAAACATTAGAAAAATGGGTTTTTGAAGAGGCAAAAATCAAACTCATCT
>APFE030074395.1:0-11592 GCA_000404065.3 Pinus taeda
TTGGCTAGTAATCATATGGTGTCTACCATGTTTGACTCCAGCTCCTTTATTCGCATGGTTAGACTCATACATTGGAAAATCGAGTGAACAAGATAGAAGACCCCAAATCTAGTTCCATCCATATAGGCTATGATTCCAAGATTAATACAAGATCACAATGTATGATGGCTATCATCATACACACAGTGATCTAATCATGGGCCCACCCTTTTCATTAATGGATGTGTCTTCTTGATCATTGTACATGTAATGTTAGCTTATGTGCTGAGCATTAGTATACCTCCCTTAGAAAAAATATCATGATGAAAATGTATTGTAACAAATGATGATCCAACCAGTTGTTCTTGATCCGAACTTGTCACAAGGTAAAGCACTTCAGTCACCATCCATTGTTTTTTACTCTGCACTTTATGGGGCAATCTGTTATATCTCATTTTGTCGCATCTATTCAATAGGCCTACAAACTGGATCAATCAACATCCATGAACACCTTATCATCATCCCCACACAAATACCTAAGCATGAATTTCCCAAATTCATGAGTTTCTGATCTTAATTGCCTCATTACATTGCTTCTAAGGATCAACGCACCCTAGCCCTTTAGGGTCCTACGCTTAGCAACACGTTTCTCAATTATGCACCTGATTTGATCATAAACATGTTGTCCCTTGTTAGGGGTGCGTTGATTCTAGAAATTTAGGAAAAATAAAGAGAGCCCCGAAGCTTCCTCTTCCAGAAGCTTCTAGGAGTTGTTACAACTATTTACCTTGGATAAGAAATTTGAATCCTATCTTATCCTACCTTGGATATTTTACCTCTTATCCCTTGAGTGCATCCTCCCACCAAGAGTGGATATTAAGCCTATATTGGTAAATGGATAAGAATTCTTAAACTACCATCCTATCCTATATATTTACTTCCATCCATAAGCTAGGGGTTGACTTTTGGAGACCAATCATACCCTTATGTTGTTACTTATATCATAAGAGAGTTATCATTTCCATGCATTAGGATGACCTTGAGGTGTGCATTGTGACAAGGAAGGACAAGTAAACTTGGGGAGATCTATACAAGACCAGTTTCCACTTTTGGTTGTAAACTCTCTCCCTTTCATATTAATACAAAGAGTATACCATTTTCCTATATGTGTTATGTTATGTTTACATTCATATATTTCAATCTTGTGTTGATCCATTGAATAGAGTGATTGTATAATGCTACCTAGTTTTCATAGATATTTGCTTGTGTTTATTACTTGTGCAAGTTCTAATTATAGCGATCGGAGTGACGGTTGGAGCTTACAAGCCAAGAGGAGAGAAGAGCTTGTGACAGATCAAAAGTAAGCATATTTCCATTCCCATATTTATCTAAGGAGAACTTTATAGTTTTTATTTTTTGTTGTTATAGAGTAGGCCACTAGGATAGGTAAGATACTTTTGTACGCAATCGTATATTCCATATAACACTCCCCTCAACCCCCAAAAAATAAAAATAAAAATAATACATCATTTGATGCCTCAAACTACTTTCAAAACGTTTCAAACCCCAATTTTCCAAATTGGTATCAATCGGTAATTGTGAGTTGAATCCTCTACTTTTTCCACTGTAAAAGCATTGAGATGGATAACAAATAATATAATTATCAAATTCATATCAACTAATTCAGATCACCTTAGATTCCCATGACCTACTTAACAAGGGTTTGTGTTTCATTTTGAGTTAAATTAGGAAATTACTTATCTAAATTTAGCTAGGCATTTAAGAGACACTAACATGGACAAATAGGTCAAGTAAACCTTTACAATCTATTCACATATTCCTTGAACTCTATCACTTATTTACTAATATGGGAATGTAACTATCTTTTTATGAAATTCTTCATCAATAACAAAGATTAACACTATTGGGGTCTACATCAAATTCTAAGGCATTGGATCTAAACAATATTAATTTTCATCATTTCTTTATTGAAGTATTTATTTGATTTATTTCTAAGAGAGCCTCTTGTATTTTCCTTCTCTTAGTATTTCTTGGAACTATGTGGATTTTCTAGTCTCAAAGCATGCCTATTAAAATGAAACATAAACTAGCTACCCAATCATTTTTATAAAATAAAGAACCACATTTTCTATTTTAGTAAGAGAGCCTCCATATTGAGAGGAAAATCTGTGGAACCCACAGGAAAGTGTAGAGTCTCCAATGCAATATTCAATTCGAACCCAAAATCTAGCTTCCTTATCTACATCCCTTAATGTTATAGCATGCTTCCTTCTAGCGCTATCACCAATGTTGTGTAATTATCATACTACAGTTGATAGTGCATGAACTAAAGGTTTCACTGTTACATGAAGTAGACAAAGGGATGGACACACATAACATTTTTGAGCTATGAAAAGGTGGATAAATAATAATCAATGTGGTACCTAACATGAATGAATTGAAATTAATTCTTTAGCTCCCCATTCAATGAGCAAGCACATGCAAAGAAATTTGATGGAAACACATTATTGTTAGGGTTTTTTACTTTTATTATGTTAACATTACATCTTGGTAAATAATAAATACTTAATTGACTATAAATTATTCACGAATGTAGGCCTAAGCAATATTGTAGTAGTGTAGTGCTTATTACAATATTGTGACAAAAAATGGTGGGAAGTTAAATAGGTAAGGGTGGGTCACAAACACCACTATACTAGAGTCCTGACAATATTAAAGCACAAGGTTAATGCGTAATTGGTCTCTAAAAAATGGGTTCAACATTTAGGAATTTTAATGACATGGGTGTACATCCCTACTCTATTTATAGAGAATGACCTTTCCCTTCATCATAAATCTTGTTCAATCATAAAATAGTGATACCACTTTAATCTAGCAATAAATGGATTGAAACTAAGATGAATGAAACTCTTCATAGATTTCATTCCACCATATACAATTGTGGACTAAAATTCAACAAAAATCCATTAGTCCATAAATTATTTGAATTACAAACTATCAATTGCAACACATGTTGCAAAGGAAATGTCATAAGGCAGTAGCATAAGGAAGAGTAGCATTCATGAAATAAGATGTGATATATAATGAAATTTAACTGAATATTTAAATTATAAAGTATTCCATGTCAACCTTTCATTCTCAACCAACCAACCAACGGATTAGTCCTGACATAACTTTACAGTTCTAACTCTGTGAATTTTTGCTTCAGTCTTGAAACGAAGTGTGGCGATCATCTCATATAATGTGTGCTGAGCTATAATATGTTGCATCGATTTGAAAGAACAAATGAAACTATCTCAATGGAGGGAAAATCATTTGAATGTTATCCAAATAAATGGACACCCATTTCAATCAAGTTAAAAAATGACACCAATTTCAATCAAACAAATTCAGACTTTTAGTGCAATCCAAAGAACTGAAGGAATATTTTTGAAGTTACCTCTCTTATTGTAAATTACATTGGGCATGAATCCTTTAGAATAATGGGTTTCCTTCTCTCTCTGCCTTGGATCCTCTTTCTACATAGCCCCAAAATAAGACATTGCTTCCTACTTTTCCAAGCCAACATAAAAATATCCAAAATGACAGCATATCAACACCTGTTATCACCAGGACCAGGTTCAACGTTTTTGTTAGGTCTCTATCTATTGCAGTTAGGTTTTGAGCACTCAAAAACAAATTTTGAGTTGCAACTATCTCAATAAACCAATCAATTCTCTAGTACATACAAATAACAATTACAAAGATAGAATAAATCTTAGTTAATGTATAAAAAGATATGACCATCCATTGATTGAGATTTTCTTTGGTCAAAGGAAAAAACACTTAACTTGCCCAACTATCTCATCATGGAACTATATAAGGAGACTATGGTACCATCCTTCAAACATATATTATAGATTGGTTGGGTTGGTTCATGAACTTTATTCTGAAAATCCAACTAATATAACAATATCATGTCTTATAGTACTTGCAAAATAACAATATTTTTCCTTCCAAGAAGTCACACCTTTCTCCTTCAGCGCTCACCTAAGTCAAGTGCTTTACCATTTCATAGTGATGAGAACATCGATGAGGGGCTTAGCCTAGAAATCAAGTTTTGTAGAGAAGAGGGTGATGAAGCGGGGACTTGCAATTTTTCTCAGGTAATCCATCTCGTTTGTCTTCTGTAGTGGTTAACATGTGGAATTATTAGTTAGTGTGGTCCAATTGACAGTTAGAGTAGTTGGAAAAGGGATTTTTTTTTTTGGATAGCCCAAGAGGATTCACTCCCCCTTCTTTTGTTTTTGTCTTGAGAGGCCCCATAGCTTCTTATGACCAACATAGGTTTTGGTGTTGGTGACTTTGAGGCCTCCCAAGAGAAAGAGAAGTTCTCATAGTAGGGTTGGCGGTCACCTTGAGAGGCACATTTGTGTAGAGGTCTCGCACAATATTTATGGGGAAGCCATAACTGAGGCCAACTTGTTTGTACATTGTTGCATCTTCAAAGGAGTGGTCATTGAATTTCCCTAAGCTCGAGCAAGTCGGGTGTTGGTTTTGGTTTATTGTGTTATTTCTGTGAGAGGAGTGAGGCTTACCGGAAGGTTTTTTATTTCCTTATCGATTTGATGTGGGGAGATAGAACACTCTCAGCTTTCGAAGGGGGTGTGCATGTGTGATGGGAGTGTTGATAGTGTTGTTGTGTTTTGGTCATTTCTTCTGGGCCATGAAGTTGTATGAGAGGCCTACCAATATAACACCAAAGAGGTAGGTCACGTTGTGGTGGAGGCCAGAGGGGACAAGGAGAAAGGCCTCAAGTGGTTCCACCTATTGATGAAGGTGAGATGGAGCAGTCAGTCAATGGTTTCCCAGGATAGGTGGACTTTCATCCTCATTTTGACTCCCTATAAGCTCAAATTTTCCTAGTGCAAGTATTTGTTGATAATAGTAATGGGATTACCATAATGACAGGAAAAAAGTTATAAACTTTCTCAATGATATTTATCATAACCATTGGCATGTCCTTGACCATCAGGACTCCCATTGCCATGGACAAAAGAGGCTCCAAGATTGGATGGACATTTTCGAGGGTTGCATGGCACACATGGAATCGCATGTCGACAACACTTTCCACCAACCCAATGAGGGTGGTAATGTTGCTCAAGACCAGAATAAAGCTAATGTGTAATGCGGCGAGTGGTCTTATAGCTTTGTACTAATGTTATCAAAGTTTTTTTTTTGTACTTGATGGACAATGAATATAGTAAGAGTGAGGCCTTAAGCTTATGGAAAAAGATCTTCCCACAATGTATTCTATTTAATAATTAATAGAAATGATTAACTAACAAAATAAGAAAGCACACAGGCCCGCCAAAGAACCTAGAGGGGAGAACTATATAAAGCCCAAAAATGGGTATCCAGACATTACAAAGTGGGCCTGCAAACCCTAGTAGAAACTCTAAAACAATAATGGATGCAAGGCCCACATACAAGACCCAAATGGGTTGTTGACATTCTTGGGCCAAAACCCTTGAGAGGAACTATGGAGAGACAACCACAAATCCTCGATAAGAAAAGGTGGCAACCTTGAAGCAAGAAATGGTGAATGCCAACACCCACACAAACAAAGAGAGAAGCCTCATGACCCAAAACAACCCACGACAACTTTCATGCTAGTGAACACCAAATGTGTCAAAAAGAGTGGCCAACAAATGATGACAGGAGGAAGAATGAACAATGACAAACATCATATAGATAAGCCTGATAACAAAAAAAAATAATTGAGAGGACAGCTAATGAAACCCAACTCAAACCGTGCATTATAAAAGGAAACCCACAAACAACACTATCTTTGTCACCAACAAAAAAAGGTTCCACAACTACCAAAATAAGGGAGACACGAAGCAAGGACAAAGATGACTAGGGTTCCAGCCATCCCGCACACCACTACTTCAACTCCCCTTTTCCAACCCATTAAATAAAGAATATATATTATATATATTATATATATAATATATATAATTATATATATAGGATGTTAAAAAATATTAAAAATTTAAATTCAATAACAAAAAATATAATTATAATGAAGTTTTAACTTTTCAAATAATTTATATATAATCACAATTTAATTTTAATTAAGTAATAAGGGATGTCTTTTAATATGATTTTGGGTTCATCTATAAGGGACTTAATGGAATTTTTTGTTTATGGTTATCATATATAAGTTGGAGGTGTCTTTGTATGTTTTTTAATTATAAAATGGTTTATATATGGTATAATTTTATATGTATAACATTTTTTATAATTGTGTTTTATTAGAAAACACTAAAATAAAATAAATTTAATTTGATCATTTTTTCCATTAGAGAATTTTGTATTAAAATAAATTGTAGCTCATCATTATAATAAAGGATTACATATGAAAGGGAAATATTTATAATATGAAAGAGCAATATCTATAATTTTTTAGATGAGATTCACTTAACAAAATGTTCATTAATTTGCATTGTAACTTATAATGGAGGATTACAAATGAAAGAGAAATATCTATAATTTTATAGATGAGATTCACAACAAAATGATTATTAAATTTTCATATAATATTAGTATATATTTTTTAGAGAACTTAGCTTCTATGTAAAAAAAAACAAAAAAACAAAAAAAAATTGACAATATTGTTGAATAGAAAAAATAATACATGTGTAATAGATATATCTGTTTGTGAGTTTCAAGTTTGATAGATTATAGAAACATGTCTTTCGTCTTATTTCCTATTTCCTATTTCTATTCATTGTTATTTTTGAATACATAGTGGATTAATAGGCTCCATATGTGATTCTTCTATGTAGGTGACCTATTTTCTCTCTTCCTTCATATTCACTATTTCTATTCATTACTATTTTTGAATAAATACTGGATTAATAGGCTTCATTCCGCCTAGGTGACCTATTTTCTCTCTTCCTTCATTAGGATGTTGTGGGTCAAGATTCTCTTTTATTCCCTCTTCCTCTACTCATATAGCCAAACCATCTTTGATTAAGGAGTTAAAGTGAGTATGCCTTCATATTTTTCTTTTGGATTTTGTGTTGGATGTGTAACAAAAGAAATGGAGGCTTAAACTTCTATAGAGAGTTTAATATGGTGCATCATCAAAAGCAAGGGTTGCTAGTATAGGTGATATTTATAAGATAGGTTGAGAGGAAAATTATATGTACATTAGAGGGTTCTTATGATCAAGTGTTGTGCCTCCATTACTTCAACCAACCAAGTAGGCTTCAAATAAGATTACATTTGGCACCTAGACATGGAAGTATTGTTGGAATGTGCAACAATGCACCTATTTCAGAACAATATTTTCATTTAAAGGTCATTAATTTATAGTCCAAATTATGATTATAAGTATAGTATTTTATTAGAAAAAAATTTTATGTCAAAAATTCTTATTAAATCCATGTCAATACATATGTATGCATATGTTATGTTGTGTATGTGCTTGATTTCCTCAATTTCAAAATGGCTTTACATAAAGCATTCCTTATATCATAAAGAGAATCATAGCCCAAGAAATCAAAGCAAGGTTTCTCAATCTTACCCAAGTAGAAGTCATGTAGAGGGAGTCCACAGAGAGATAAAATAATGGGGTCCATACTTTCATAAATAAATAATTTATATTTTCTCCATAACCATAACTTAAGTTGAGGAATTGATATTTATGTTTTTCCAGGTCAAATTCTATTATGAAGAAGTCTTTAGTGTAAGGATAGTTCTATATAAGTTTCTTCCTTGAGATATAGCTTCTAGGAGAAGGAAATTCATTAGTGGAGGTTTACAAGTTTGGGTAAAAAACCCTTGAATATGTATATTGACCCATTGTCTTCTTAGAATGTAGATTAGTTTGATGTGTCCTTAGCTATAACAATAGAGGTAATCATCACTCTTTTTTATCATAGTTTTCACTTGTGGTATCATGTACCCTATTTAGCTTGTGTTGTATTTTCCTCTTTTCCATTAAAACATCACAAACAAACCCCTAGGAACATCTTCATATTCACGTATAGTTCCCACCAAAAACTTGTCAATGTGGATATGTAACCCCTCACAAAGATGCCTTCTTGGTAATCTTTAAATAATAAATGCGTCTATCTCCTTTCAGTTATAGAGAATCTTTCATTTTCTGTCCAACAACCTTCGATGGTGAAACAATATGGCAACTGACACAATTGTGATCGCACTCCTACTGAATTTTCCATTTAAATTTGCGCTAGTAAAGGGGTATGATTATTTTCATATAGGGTGATTATTAAAAAAAATGAATATGGTAATTGCGTGCAGTAGTGGATGTTGACCAGAGGATGTGAGTCTTGTGGAATTAATTGTTGGTTACGGTAAATAATACATAAAATAGGCTTAGCATGTGAAATGCAAAGCACGCGCCATTAATATAATGTTATAACACATATGCCAATTTTTCGATAATAGCTCTGCTCAGACTCTTAATAGAGTTGCAGAGCACAAAGGCTGGTCATTACATGAAGAAACTAACATTGCATTACAATTTAGTCAATCTGCAAATATTATCATTTTCCAGACTTTCACAGATAAATGCAAGAAAAAAACATTGTTTCAACCCCATTCCACCGTAGTCAGAGAGGAACATTTCCTAGCGATCTCACTTTGCTGAAACCAATAATATTAAAGTTGAAATATAAAAGCTTTCCAGAGAATTTACCTACGACTTTCATTATTTAGGGAAATATCTATCTATCTAAGAAAGTAAAATTTGCCAAAAAGTTTTCAGTTTCCCAAAGCCGCATGTGGGATGTGAACAGAAATCTAAAATGTACCAGGGATCCAAGCTGCCATATGGTAAAACAAAAACACCTTCAAGGAAACATAACAACTAGTGAAAATGATATAATAAAATCCATCGTCATTGCCTGGTCTCTGTATCATTCTCAAGAATGCAAAATTTTCCATAACTTATAATCACCCGTCGCAGTTTTCAATAATAGCTCTACTCATACTTTGAATATAATTGCAGAGGTCAGTAGTCGCCCCATTTGAGAGACTCAGACCAAAATCCAACGGTTGTAGAACAAGTGACTTGTCAGCAACATAATGGAAAGGAAGTCGATTAACAGTTATGTTGTGAGATTCAACAATCAAAAACTTTTTAATCTTTTAACATTCGATCTGATGGCTGCACAGTGGTAGAGGAGTTGTTCTCATAAGGGAACTCATTTAATTGTCTCTTTGAAATGAAATGTTAAATAAAATCGATCGCTATACCTCTATATATCCACCTACCATATGTTCATAATGGTTAGTAAATCAAAAATTCTTTAAATTTTCCCTAAACATTCTGCCATTTTTACACAGATTTTTGAAAAACATATAAAACTCGCTAAACAAATTGTTTTTATGATTTCTTTGTATAATATTAAAAAAAAAAAATCATTTATCTTTCAACAATATAACCACTTAATTAACTTCAACTTTATCTCTTTTTTCAACTTTCCATTTTTCCAATTTTCAAAGTACAATGAATATTTAAAAAAAAATAATACAACAAAATATATTTATATTATAAAGGTTTTGAGATAAACAAACTAGGGTTTCCTATAAAAGTTATGTTTATGCTTCTATGCAAATAATAAAATTAATTATATGCCTTTCAAAATAATTATAATCACATCATGCTTTCATTACTTGGAAAAACTAGGGTTTCCTATAAAAGGTATGTTTATGCTTCTATGCAAATAATAAAATTAATTATATGCCTTTCCAAAATAATTATAATCACATCATGCATAATAAAATTAATTATATGCCTTTTCAAAATAATTATAATCACATCATGCTTTCATTACTTGGAAAAACTAGGGTTTCCTATAAAAGGTATGTTTATGCTTCTATGCAAATAATAAAATTAATTATATGCCTTTTCAAAATAATTATAATCACATCATGCTTTCATTACTTGGAATCTCCTCCGTGGTCATCTTCTCTTCGAACAACTAAATAAATATAAATATGCTTTCTCTTTACATAAAGAAAGATCTCCAATCCATTATTTTAATCTCTTTTATGCTCATCTTTATGGGGGTGGGGTAAAGAAGCTTACGTTCGCTGAAGTGAATGGGCCTTATCTTTCTCTTTACATTAAAGAAACGCACGGTATGTCGTTTCTTCCGACGTCACATCAAACAAAGTTCCTCCACGTATTCTTATTCCACCAGCGATTTCTGTACCAAAATTCCACCTTTGTTTATTCCAACGGTGACACCAAGAGGAAAAGAAAATTCTTCGACTTTCATTTTCTTCCAATTGTGATGGGACAGATTTGAGAATCGGCCATGGCTCTGCAGTGCAATCTGAGCATCACAATTGAATAATCAGTACCACTATAAGTTAGTGGTCTAATTTCTGGTTGCTTACTCACAGGCAGTAGTATGCCTAAGTTACAAGTTAGGAATGCATCAGTATTTCTGGTTGCTTACTCACAGTCCTAAGGATTTCGTACTCTTGAAGAATCGATTGAACTGAGGGGAAAAGTTCTTGTTATCCTCGAGAGTTTTTCAAATACATACATTCAGTGATCTCTGAGAGTTTTTTTTTCTGCCATGATATGATTCTGTATGTTACTGCTGTGAGAAAATTATATCATGGCAGATCCTGGTTTCCTTCAGATGTCGGTGATCGATGAAGATGTTAAGTCTTTCTTCCGCATTGGTGTTGTTGGCAACGGTGGATCTGGCAAAACTCTTTTTCTGAAAACACTCTTCAGCAGCCAAAAGGTGAGACTTTTTTTTTGTTAAATTTATAATTCCAACTTCAGCAGCCAAAAGGTGAGACTTTTGTTTTGTTAAATTTATAATTCCAACTGCGCGCGCAGGCCAGCAGTCAACGCTGACCGTCCAACCCCCAAAACCACTCAGCAGAAAACCACAAACCGCCTGAAAGGTTATCGCACCGCTTTTGGCTTAAGGAGGTTTCCGTACGATGGTGCTCCGATGCAGACATCTGGACAACCGTGACATCATCACCTGACACTTTTCTGAAGGTAACTTTCGGTCAACTCACCCCTTCGGATATTGATTACACTCGTCCGATGAGCTCCAGCTTTTACCGCCGTTGATTTACCAAAGTTGCACGATGGTTTAAAGTACAGTGAGAAAGGGTGTTCCGATATGCAACCTCCGCCGTTGGATTAACGCTAAGTCTGTCTGTCGTCTGATCGCGAGGAAAGTACACGGACCTGCTAAATTAAATATAGCATGGTGTATTATTATAACCCATACCCTATGTTTAATATTATGACATTTTGTTGGTAAAGTTTTTAAATGTTTTTACGGCCCGTAATAGTTATGGCATACGGAAGTATGGGCGAAAATGTAAGGTAAGTTTTTATTTTATTATTTTGGCATATGTATTGAATGAGCGTTGACTCCATGTTAATAGAGTATTGCACACGGGGAGAAAAACCTCAGTTCGCGGCAGCAAAGAAAACAGAGGGTCCGCAGCACCTGTGAAAAACACAGAGATTAATTTTGTATTGTAGGGGAGGAATGCACAGAAGTGCATGAAGTTTTTTTTGGCTTGAAATGTAAA
>APFE030074398.1:0-10521 GCA_000404065.3 Pinus taeda
TTGTGAGGTTCCTCAGACTGAAAAAGCCACCCATTCAACCAATCTTACTGTTACTACCCAGTACGCTCAATTCCATTTTCCTTGCTCCATGGACTGATTAGTTGTCATTGCCAATGTCTCAGTGGATTTTAGAGAGGAAGTTGGCTCATGCATTGTTCCAACCTACAACCGTGTGAAGAACCAAGTTCCTCAGTCGCACGAAAATGTTCATAGGGAGCCAAGCTCAAGCCATCCACATAAAGCCAAGGAGTATCCATCCATAAGCGGCTCAAAGACGTTGGGAGGCAATGCCACCAGCAAAGCCAAATGCATTCAGGTTGATGACAGAGAGCCACAGGACACCATGGGTGGCAAGCAGGTAGAGGATATAGATTCAAAAGAGTATGGGTGTCCCATCGTGGAAGAGAAGCCACCGTCCTAAGACACCTGACATTTGCATGCCACAGGTCACGTGTCAAGCTCGGTCTTCAAAGTTTTTTTTTTTTGATCTTTTATGGTGCTTAATTTTAGCATTCAATTTTGAATTTTACCATGGCAGTAAATTTTGATTTCTGGAATTGCAGCCCCTGCATGTGCAGAAGGTACCTATCTTCATCTCGTGTTTGCACTGGTTTCCCCTTCGAGGGTAGTCTCGATTTTAACTCTTGTTGCTTAAATTGGTCATATGGTTGACCTAGACCCGCAGAAGCCAGGGCCTCACTGTACATTATGTTTTCATTAATAGATTCAGTTTTACATAAAAAAAACGTTACAATTTAAATGATAAAAAACAATATTTCGTCAAATTTAATATAAATTTTCATCATTGGTCTCATGAATATGTCTAGGAAAACTACTTTCAATTCGAATGTTGAAGTGGAACATATATCTGAAGAAAATAGCTTAAAATGGTAAGGGTTTAGGTAAGAGAACAAAATTTGTTTTATATTTGTGTTGTGTGGCTTGGAAAAGTGGGAGTTACATAATGTTTTATAATAAATAACAAACTTTTCCAATTGAAAAATCCATGTAGTATTTATTTTTCTCTGAGAATTGTGTTTGTATTTGAGTGAAAGACCATAAACTTTCATTTTTCACGTAGGGCAGTAGGAGAAACTCTTACTCTATTAATTATAAGGCACTGGTATGATTTTTCCTCTATTTTATTAATTATTTACTGCATCTAACTTCTCCTCCTTTTTTTTGTAGCTACTTGCATTCACAAACAATGTAAACTTTGAAACAAGAATTGTAAACTCAAAACGAGAACTCTGGCAAAACAACCCAAAAGAAAACATAAAAAACAACTTAAAAATGAAAATTATTGATGCTAGAATACTTAAATGATGGAAAACCTTAAAATTTTGACATCTTTTCAAATATGACATTGTGGAAAAATTTTGTGACTAAAGGAACTTTAAAAATGACACGTGAATGAAAGTGTCATTATAAAATGAGTAATTTCTTTTTTAAATGTTCAAAATATGATGACTTCAAAAACATAGCTTAAGACCACTTCAAACATTTCAATTTTTTTTTAAAGTGAACAATTTTTCAAGTTGTCTTATTTCTTCTTCTTTTGGTCATAAGATGTTAGTTTTAAGAGTTTACCAAAACATTTTGTTTTATTAGTTTTTCTTTGCAATTTTTTTTATAACGGAATTTCTATTTTTTTAAAATTAAAATAAATAATATAACATTATCTAATACATATATATATATATATATATTATATATATATATATATATATATATACTAATATATATATATATATATATATTATATATAATAGATATATAACTAAAAAGTTGAAACAAAATAATAAAAAAATATAAAAAATTAATAAATAAAATGAAATTAAAAACATCGTTGGTGGGCGCGGGCCTTGGCCCACAATTCGAGAATCCGCGAAAGCAAGGCCAAGGCGTCCCTAGCCAGCATAGCGGGCATCGGCCGTGGCCTTGCCCTTGCGATTGAGCAGAATTGGGTCGACAAGGCCAGGGCCCCCAACACATTTTTTAAATTATTTCATTTTAATAAAAAAAATTATTATATATATTTTTCGAAGATTTCTAATTACGTTTTTAAAAAATTAAATTGTTCTTTTTATGTATTTTTTATTATAATGTTTGTTTTTCATTTTCAAGTTTTTATAATTTTTTATTTGAAAATTTCATTATAAAAAAGCATTGCAAAGAAAACGAAATAACACATGTTTGGAAAACCCTTCAAAAAGTAACTTCCTAGGACCAAAAACGAGAAGATAAATAAAACAACTTGAAAAAATGTTAAATAATCGACATTTAAAAAACAATTGTGCATACTTATGACATAAGAAATTTTAAAGTGTCAAAAATGATTTTAAAAAAAATGTTGATGCTTTACAAAATCCACATGAAAATCACCAACATTTAAAAAAATAATCCACACTTAATACATTAGAAAATTTAAAGTGTTAAAAATAAGCCCTTTAAAAAAATGGGTTGATGTTGCATCAACATGTTTCAAAATTAGCATGAAAATCTCTAACATTTAAAAAAAAAATATACTTGATACATAAGAAAATCTAAAGTGTCATAAATATGCTCCCAAAAAATAAGTGTATTCTTAATTAGCACTTTCCAAAATCAGATGATACCTCAAAAAAACGAGTAGCCATATGAGTTCCCAATTCAAAGTTTCAATTTTTCACATATCTGGATTTGAAATATTAACTACAGTTGGAGCCATATACATGAAAAGAACTCATTGAGGTATTGCCCAGCTTTAGACCAGCAAGTGATTGGCTACTAGGTGTGTGATTTAGCTTTGTGTTGCATTTCATTTCAAGCAATTTTAACTACAAATCTTCCAATAGCATAGATGTTGAGAAGAACTCGGGCAAGTAGAATTAGGGTTTCTTTTATAATGTTTTATGTTGTTATATTGATAATTATTGTGATATAATGTTAGTTCATCATCAAGACAATGCCAATAAAGAAGATCAAAATGCAAACAAGAACACCAGAAATAGGCTCTAGGCCAGGGAAAAAGCCCTTGAGAGGGGAAAACCAAAAACTTCTCTTCTTATAGAAATTCTTCAAAGACATTTGATCAAGGCAACTCACCAAGTGATATTCCAACCACCCAAACAACAATTCGTCTCTCCATAATTTGGTTGGTTGATCTTCCCTAGATCAAAATTTGAACAAAGATAGTTTTCTTCCCATATGCATGATATTGTCAAACAAAGAATTGATGCACAAGCTAAAATAGATCCTTTCTTTCATCTCTATCCTTGACCTATTTCTTACTTTGTATTTTTCTTAAACTTCTTGAAGAGACCAAGTTACTTATGTCACTCAAATGAGATCTAATACCTCTCCTTTGTTGATAAATCTCAGGTATTATGTGAGTTAGATTATTCATTTTGATTTCTCTTATCTAAAAAATTACTTATGAAATTATATGTTGATTATGTTAGTGTTCCTTTCTTCAAATAAATTCCAACATGAATATCACAAAGGAAAGAACAGAAGATGTAGGTGTATAACTAGAGAAAAATCTGTATGAAGGATTAAACCCAGTTAACTCTTTCTGTAGTAGATTAAATCATGTTGAGATACACTTGACCCTTTGAATAAATAAATAGACTTACTCCAACATCTAGACCAATTCCTCTTGCAATTGTCTATGTAATAATGGTTATTGGCTCCTTCTGTTTCAACTTCAAAATTTTGACACTCCTTCTGTAATAGTCTTGGCCCTCCTACTTCAAAAATATCATCCTTCCTACTTCAGAAATATCAGCCTTCCTTTTACAATAGTCTCACCCATTTCTATAACCATATCTACAACAAGGAACTTCAACCTCCATATAATTTTTCTGCAATTTGGCATCCTCTCTATAATAGTCTTCTAATATTCTCAGCTTCCTCTCCATTTCTCGGTCTTGTAATAGTTTCTTTTACTTATTGAATGAATGCTTCACTTCTCTCCATCAAATGGTGCAATAGCATGCTATTTATACGTATTGGTCACTATGCATTTGAGCCGACATGAACAATTTGAATTGAGCCCAACTTGTAGACCTGTAATTAAGGTCGACATTATTATGTTTTGTTTGGAGCTTAGTTTTGAAGGATGAATGGTAATACTTTTGCGAGAAGGAATTGATTTGGTGGAGGAGATGTTTAGACACAAAAACATTTTTGTTTTCTTGACCTTAAACAACCCAAGAAGAGTCCCTTACAAAATTTAATTTGACTTTGACTCAACAAACATTTGTATTCACAATGATCAAAAAATGTATTTGAAGGAAAACATTTAAGAAATTATATTTCAAAGGCATACCCCTTGCTCAATCAATGTTGTATTTTCTATAATGGCTACATAGGAAAAGGATAAATTCTTGTTAACAAAATATTTCTATGTAAAATGATCAATTTTGGAGAGTCGATGATAAAAGTTGAAAAAGATGAAAATTATGTGTGTTACCCAAGTATCAACTCCTTGAAATGAGCTATCAGTAGAGAACACCACTCATTTCAAGATGTTAAATTGCATTGATTACTTATGGAGAGGTAACAAAATATTTCTTTATTAAGCTTGTATTCATTGCTATATAAAAAAATTAAGAATGAACTTAAATATGAAACAATATCTTGGAAAGTTGTAAAGAAATATAAATATTTAGAGCAAGACCAAATATGTATTAGAATGTTATCATGTGGAATTCCTTTACATGAATGAATTCTTATTAGATTGACCAAAACCATCCTTAGGGTACCATGAATGAAATGTGAAGAAATGATCTCTAAATAGGTATCTGGAATAAGCACATTTTCCTAGGGGAAATGCAATGGAAAAGCTATGGATAGATATAGGCATAGGTCCCATTAGAGTTTACATAGAACCGAGCCATTAGTTAGTCCCTTGATGATGATAGGAAAGAGAGATGAAAATCATATAAGCCCACCAATTATCGAAAGATTTCGTGATAATGGTAAAATACCCTAACAATTAAATATAAGGTTAGTCTACCTCTTGCATTCATGGTACCTTTAAGTGTTTCATTTCATATGATATTAAAATATTTATGATCGTTCGATGTCCAAGATTTGTATCCATCTCCCTTGAATGAATCAACTTATCTATGTGAAGTCATTTCTAGTTGTATTTGATCCCTCTTGGCTCAATTATAAAATACAAGCTCCTAGGCACCTCTTAATCAACTCAACTTTTTATTGAAGTGTTTATTATTTAATTTCAATTATTGGTGTAGTGTTTATCTGTGATGGTCATACTTTACATTTATAGTATGGTTCACACTTATTTCTTGCTCTTGCTCTCATGTCCTGTAGCTCATGAATAGTATGGTTCACACATATGATTTGAGGCTCACACTCTGTAACTCTATTTCTAAGGTTCCTTCTCGAATGTTTATGGCCATCTTACAATGATCCTACAATATATGTATATATATGTATATATATGAATATATATGCATACACACAAACACACACACACACACACACACACAAATATACATATATACATATACGTATCATATACATACATATATATGTTTAGAATGTGATATTGCATTCTCTGTGGTATGCTCTTTTAGGAGGTCGAAGTCTTCCTTGTTATATAGTCTTCCAAGGGCTTGACTAGGCCTGTCAAGGAGGATTGAAATCACCACTGTAATAACCAACTAACTACCCAAAAAATGTACTCAGTCAAATTCATAAGTGATCACAAAAGGGAGAGTGAAGTTATTTGCAATTCTTAGCTAGAGTATTAACAAAAACAAATATATAAGCAATCCATCTCATTATACCAATGAACCCTTGAGGAGAACCAAATTGTAGCCAGTATAACCTTGTTAAGCTTCTTCACACTTGTAAATATACCCTATAATAGAGGACTAAAATATATGCAATTGCAGACCAAATTTGATGAGTTTGATGGTAGTTGAAATTATGTGAATGACCCCACCTTAAGCACAATTGAGGAGTATCCTAGTTAATGAGTCTTGGAAATTTTCAACCATATTAGGTACTAATATACAACATAAATTAAATATAATGTTAGTTGAGGTAAAATCTAGTGGGAATAACACCCCCACTCAAAATAAGAGCGATTCTATCAAAACTTTCAACTACTAAGAACATGTTTCATTCACTCCTAAGAGCTCACACAAAGATCTGAATCTTTGTTACATGAAAATATTGGTGAACATGACTATATAATACTCAAAAAAATGGAAATACTTCATATCATCTTCTATTTTATGTAGTGCATGTGAACCTTAATGTGCTTGGTCCATTGTCTTTAAACTTAGTCTATATAAAACTAGAGTGTATTTTCATTAACATATAATATCACTATATGAAGTTGAACTTGTACAATAATATCTACCAAAATGTCTTATAAGAAATGGCTTGAATAAAAAGTTTCATTACACCGCTATACTCTTCCTCTACTAATGAAAGAGAATTAGTTGTATGCTTCTTGCTTGACCAACACATGGGGTTGAAACCAACGTAGAGAACATATCTTAATGTAGATTTTCAATATGTTCTATCACTATAGCCAAATCCTTTTGGGTTTGAAAGATTTTTCTTTGAGAAAATTGTTGGGCATAACATCATACCTTTCGAACTCCTTGGGTTGAGAGTAGATTTGAAAAGCTTCCAAATATGGTGTAAAATTGTTGTTAAGGAAGGTTATTCAAAGAAATTTTGTCAACCATTTTTTGGAGGATTTAAGAACCCTTGGAATCTTAATTGAATTATCCTCATACACTTAATAAAATTTAAATCTTAAATTTCAAATCATTTTGAGCAATGTATTTCTCATAAATGGGAGGGATTTTATTGTTGATCTATGGTAAGGGTTTGTATTATTTTGCATCATATTGCTACATATTTTTATCAAAGGCGGGATTTGAATGGTTGATTACTTGTGCTTTTGGTAGGATTTCATTTGCATAATTATCTAAATTTTACTGTTAAAATGATCTCATATAAATTATTTCATTTCATATCCTAAGCACTCAAAATTGTCACATAGTAATCACAAGGGTCATAACTGGTATCTAATACTTTGTTTCTTGCCCCTTTGGTAACTGATCTCTGGCTCACAATGGTACCTTTGATGTCTAGAGCATCCTTGGAGCTGTTTTTTCTGCATTTATAGCCTAACAAATAAAATATTTGTATTGGTTATCATCTTGGCTTTTTTCTTTCTCTTGTAGTAGATGATATTACATGACTGTAAGTTGATACACACTGGCAACGGTCACAACAAGCCTATTTCATCTTGACAGTAGTATCTTTCATCTTTCGAGGTTGGTTTATCTTCATTTTTATTTAGTTAATTGTGTCAATATTATTTGAGTTTCACTTGTTCCTAATCTCTATATATCATAAAGTGAAGAAAACTCTATTAAACACTATAACTAGAGGCACTTGATATTTTCATTGGCTTTCTCATTGTTTCATTAAGAATTGTAAATGTGCTTGATTGATTTGGTATTGGAATGTTGTAGCCTTATGTTATGGATTAGATATTTAAACAAAGCTTGGTTATAAGTGGTTTACATTGAAGCATATTGTCATTATCTCATCTCTTTGAAGCTATATAACTTGTTCATCATCTCTCATTTGCATCCTAGGATTAAATTTTTCATCATCATCTAGCTTTTGACCATTCCTTCATTGAATATTTGATGAAAAAGGTCGTCCATTGAATATTTGACGGATACTGGTGAGAGTAATCACTAGATATTGGAGCCTGAATCAATAGATAGAAGCATGAGTAGTTTAACACTCCTATCAGACATAACTCTCATATGTCATATATCCGACGCCTCACTACCAGCCTGTGAGAATTAGAGCCATAAGACTCATGTCACACAATTTACCTATAACATTGATTACCCGACACCTAAACATTGCTTTTTTCTATTGGACAAAATGACCTATGTGTCAAATATTCAAATGCAAAGTAGTGCGATACCTGCCATATATTCGACATTCAGTCCATTAGATATCCAACGATTTTAAGCATCATAGAACCGACTTCTAAATGCCATTCTTTCAATGACCATTTTTTCCTTTTTATGTGTTATATAATCAACATCTTTGTCATCAAATATCTAATAGTTACCAAACTATCGAATATTTGATAGAATTATAGCAAAAATTTAATGAGAAAATATGTGTTTGATATCCAATGCCAATAAGTCACATATTCGACTAATAGCCATTAGATTTTGGCCCCATTTGTACTAGTGTCTTAAATAGTTGCTATATTCAAACAATTTTTCATTGCGCTAGTTACATTGAGTTCTAACCTTATTTTTATATCATATTATTGTAAATATTATAGTAAAATTTAGTTAGTTAATAACCTAATATTATTCATTATTAACATAACTCTAGAAATCTAGATATTATTTAACTCAATTTAGGAAAACCTAAGATATACTGTAGTGAGAGGATAATTTTTGTAGTTTATATCCTTCATAAGAGGAGGAAGCCAAAGGCCAATATATCTTTTAAACCCATCAATAATGAATACTCCAAACAATTAGAGTTGCGTGAAGATCCTCGGTCTAGGTTGTCTCTTCCTTTTTGACATAGGCGTGTCAATACCCACATCAACAAAATGGCACTAGAGGAAGATCCAATTCAAATCTACATGGAAAAAGGTAGCTAAAGTTAAAATGTAAGAACCCTAGTCATCACTAGGATTCATACCAATCCTCCCCTTACCAGGACATCTCAAGATTCTCAACCAACATTTGAATAACCTAATGTTGAATCAAATACCGCAACTAGGTCATATTCCAAATCTAATATTGAAAAGGTACTGAAAGGGTGTTGTGAGGTTATCTCAAGAAGACAGGAAAAATTGACCAAAATTATTATTTGCAATGTAACTTATTCTCCCGTATTTCTACTCCTTTTCATTTTATCGTAGAAAAGCCTTTAGTAATACAACCACCTATTATTCCTACACAAACTACTGAATCAATGAATGATAGATATCACACCATCCTCACTTAAAAATTGACAGACTTTTCTGAAATACATGATAGTGAGCTAAACCTACTAGGAGGATCTTACTCTTCCCCTTCACCTCCTAGTTCACCATAATCCTTCAGAGACTCTGATGAAGGAAGCTAATCTGAATCTTAGGGTTCTCTGAGAATGGCCAACAATCAGGAAAATCATGAAAATGATAAAAATGATCCTACCAATCCTTGGATGGATCAAGACATTGTCAATGTGCCTAGCATACAACACCCTTTACCGATATATCCAAATAAATTCCTCCCTATGTATGACCTCAATGCTAAAACTGTTGCTAAAGATCACATAAAATTATTCATGCTTACAATTAGACAAGAAAATGTTCGTCATGAAGATGTTGTTTGTCGAATTTTCCCATACACTTTCAATGGAAAAGTTGCCACTTGGTACTTCACCAAACCCCCTCAAAGTATAACTTCTTGAACCCAATTTGAGAAGTCATTTATCGAGAAATTCATAGATGACATACTGCTCGAAGTCCTAGTTGAAGATTTCTCTACTACGAAAATGTAGAATAAAGAAAAGGTTAAGGATTTTAATGTCATATTTTTGTCTTTAAAAAAAAGACTCCTATTGATTCACTACCCCCATAGAATATTATCATAACATATCATGCTAAATCCCTTCATCATGATATTCGTGTGTGGGTTCAAAGGGCCCAAAAGAACTATTTACGTCCCTCATTTGATGAAACATTATCTGTCAAGAAAGGATATTATTAGTCTCAAACCGACCTTAAAAAATAGATTTAATGTTCTTCCTCCTCTAGTAAGAAGGAAGGAAGCTCCAAATAATCTACTGGAAAAAAGGAACAATATTCCCTAGATGTCAAAAGCCTACAAAGCGTCACTAATAAATTGTCAAATGATATAATTGATTTGAAAAAGGGAAAGATTGAATGGTCAATGAATAGGTCAAATTTTAGACATGATTTTAAGAGACCACCTAATAATAAGCCGCCTTCCCTAAATGAAGGTTTAATTACTAAAGGGTTGGAAATTATTCTTCAAGCCTTGACATTTGATTATTATTCTAATCCTGAAAGTGGTGAAGAAAATGGGAAGGAATTTGATCTTCAAGATCAAGATGAGCCTCAACCTTCTGAGCTCTCACTCAGTGTTTTCGAGGATCACAGTTATGTCGTTGCCTTTACATGAAATAAATCCCAAGACGAAAAATAGGCTCAGCCTCAATTGATCAAAGAGACAAGAAAACATGTCTCTGATGTTAAAAAATCCTCTCTCCTAGAAATTGCATATGACTCAATCAATGATCTTAAAAAGATCAAAGCCAATATATATTTTTACTATAACACCCTCCTCCCACATATACCCAAGTAACCATTCCAACCAGGGTAAACATGAGACAAGAGGTTACTATGATCATATTTTACCTTGTATGTAATCTTAAGGAAGTGGAATCAATGGAACATCACATATAGTCATCCAACACCATCAA
>APFE030074419.1:7583-25134 GCA_000404065.3 Pinus taeda
TCTTTCTAACGAGCTATCATACGCGTCACACGGAGATCGTATGCCAAAGTTACGACCCCGGGAAATTGATGTACCAATTTACCCAAAACGGGGCCCACAATTTGGCGTTTCATCTTCTAAGGGTCGGTTTTGGAATGTGAAGGGTTTTCCATTGATTCTCAATAATAAATAGGCCTTCGAGCCTCATTGTAACACAAGTTCGGAACAGTTCAGAGGCATGTAGCCGCACATCTCTTCTCAGAGATAAGCTACCATCGCCCTAGCTGGTTTATTTCCATTTCTGGTTGTAAGCATATTTCAATATTTTCTATTAATGAAATGAAGTATTATTTCTAATGCATATTTGTGTATATGGTTATCTCTGTATTTTGTTGCGTTCCTGTTTAAATCCGGATCACGAAAGGAGAAAGCTATGGTATGATTTAAAAAAAAATCAAATCAAAACAAAGTTTTGATTTTCCATTTGTTTTCTTATAAACAGAGAATACAATGAATGATATGCACTTCATTTATGTGGATAGAGCAGAGTTTTGGTGAAGGAAGAACATAATCGAGAATCGTTTTTTGTATTAGAGTATAAGAAGGATGCTTGTTTCTATTTTTCATCTACAAAAGGGTAATGTTTTGAAAAGAATAGTGATTTATTGTTGTAATGAAGATAGATATTAAACAAGCCTGATTTTATTGTTTCCAAAGAGTATCAGGAGAAAGGTAAGCCCTACTACTAACTGAATCAAAAAGATCTTTATGCATGAATGATTTTTATTTGCATTTTCAAAAATGAGGTTAATGACAGTAGAAGGGTATATCAATTGGATTTCAGAAAACATGACCACCAAAAGAGAACTGAAATTTCAGATTGAACAGTGGAAGAAGGAAACACTTGAAAAATTATATCAAGCAGGGCCTATAAGTTTTCTTCAAAGGTTTAATGGTCATAGTGAGAGTATAACCAGGGAATTTTTAAACAACTATACCCAGGGTGAAACAATGCTAGGAAACTTAATCGTTCCATTGACTCCAGAATACATCTCCCAAGCATTAGATCTTCCATTGATAGGAGAAAACTATCATAAAGGCCTACACTTCAAGGAGAAAGTATGGAATTTCTTCTGAGAGAAAAACAAGAAGGGAGCCTTTGACAGAACTAAAGGCATAGCTAGGGAGTGGTTCAACGAGCCATTGGGAGATTTAGTTTTGATTATTCAAAAATTCTTCACATGCAATAGAGGACATAGTGTGGCACATTTGTATCATGTTAGGCTGCTCCAACACATTAAAGGAGAAGTCAAAATAAACTTGCCATATTTATTCTCCCGAAATCTCATCAAGATAATAGAGTTAGTTAGAAATGAGAAAAAACAAAGAGAAGCTCAAGTTTATCATCAGGGACTAATAAAAATTCTTGGAGAGTATCAAGTAAAAGCTTAGGGCATAATCTGGAGAGAGTTTTTAGTCCAAAACCAGCATGAAGAATATGTCATTGAAGAACAATACAAAACATATCAAGACACCAGGGGCATCATGAATTCACCACTTTATCAAAGAACCATGTCTAAGAATAAAAACAACATTGTTATGAGTTAAAAGGAAACATCCTTCATATCCACTCCTAGGAGGCATATGAGAAACAACCCAATAGAAACAAGCAACAAAGACCAATAAGTCCAGAATGTAGAAACATTTTATACAGAGAAACAGGTAGAAGATGTAATTGAGATATTGGAGAAAGAAGACATAGGAAAAGACTCATACTTTGATAATGTGGAAGCCACATCATTTGCAAAAAATACACAAGAACTAGAAAAAGATTTGCACTTGAGCAAAATCAAAGAAGTGATAGATCAACTAGAAATAAACAAGATCTTGGAAAAGAACTTGAAGAAAGAAAATAAAACATGCAAGAAAAGTAATGCAAAGTTAGTAAGGGAGAATGAAAAATTAAATTAGGAGGTAGGAAAACCAAAGAGAAAAAATGATATACTCTGCAAACAAGCACTAAAGTGGCTTAAAGAGAAAAACATGTGGAAAAACAAATATGATAAGCAGAAGGTCAAGGCTATTATTTACAAGGAAGAACACAATATGGGGATAGATTATCTATTAGAGGAAGCACAACAGCATGAGTGTCAGGCACAGGATTCATAGCGGAGGTCAGGAGATCCAAGAGGAAGAAACAAGCATGAGGACATGCTTGTGAATCAGCAAGGGGGAGATGTTGGCCCTCATTTTTGGTCCCGTTTTGCTTAAGAAAACATATTTTGTTTCTATATTTTCCATCCATTTACCATTGCATCCACCTCATTTTGATGTATTTTATGCATATTCAGGTATTTAAATTTAATTTTTCAATTCCTAGAAGTTTTTATGAAAATTGAATTTCAAGTGCAATTTTGGACAGAATCAGAAATTTCCGTAATAGCTATATGGATGTCATATTTGCAGGACACTTGGGAATGAGTTAGATAAATTTATGGAAAGCTTGGGAACTAGGACAGAACTAACTCTGATTCTTTTGGTCAAACCAAGCTAAATCAGGCACGGTCAAAGCAGGTCAACCATGAGCAATCACTCTGAAAATCCCTAGAAAATAGGGTAGTTTTATGATTTCATGGGATTTTCCATATTTTTAGTGATAGGTTGGATGAATTCAACTTGGATAGCTGGATATGGATAGATATAGTTGTTAGAGATACTTTATATCAGTTTGTTTCATTATCTTCTATTTAAGCTAAAACTTTGAAGGCTTATGCCAATGTAAAAATTGTATAATTTATGTTGAGACATTTGAATATTTGAAGTTAATTTGAAGAACCTGTTCTACTTTCATTTTTTTGTTCAATGGTGTGGATGATTGACTAATGTTGCAGTAGTTGATAACCTCTTAAAGTGTGCAAGGCAAGGGTGGAGGGCCCCCACTCCAAGCTAAGTGCACGTTATTATTAAACTAGTTTGATTTTCATGAACTAGCTGCTTTGGATTTGTTTATTTGTTTTGCATCGAATTTGATTACTCGAATTGATGTGTGATGATTTATGTTTTCTAATGAATCTTAGTTTATTTATCATTTTGATATGAAGGGACAACACAGTATTCAATTTGAAACCTCCTTCTATTGAATTAATGAATAAAAACTAGAGTTCATATTTCTTGTTTTCAATCAGTTTTATGCAATTCCAACTTTATAACAATAGCATAATGATGAATGAATTTGTGATGATGAATATCAAGGATATACTAAGTTAGGATCCTCTTTCATTGTCTATTTATGCATCTTAATCTATTTTCAATTAATGGTTTTTGATTTCCATTCATCAAGTAATATTGTAGAAGAAGAACAAAAATGGATCTACTAAGTTAGGAGCTACTTCATCTCACATATATTGCAGAAGTGAATTAGAAATTATTTGATTAGATTTATATTTGTAATATGTACTTCCTTATTTCTTCATATTTTATCTTCTAAGCTTGACTACATCTAATATCTATATATTCTGGATATGCCTCCAAGTTTTACAAACCTGGATTGATAACGAAATACTTGTGTTAATTTGTTTTAATAAATTAGCTCAACACCCGCCTTTAGTAGCTTTTCAACTTCATCTTTGGTAGCTACTTCTTCTCTAGGGTTAACTGGTTGAAGTTTTTGACGAATAGGTTTAGCATTTTCGTATGTCTTGATATCATGCTAGACAATAGATAGATCTATTCTAGGCATTTCCTCATAAGACCAAGTGAACACATCATGAAACTCTTTGAAGAGATCAATATAAATTTGAATTTCTTCACGGGAACAGTTTGCTCCGATGAAGACATTTTCGATTATGTTAGGATTCCTAGAGATGTTCACTGGTATAGTTTGTGAGATAACATACATGATACCTTCGGCGAAAAATGTGCTGGGGCCAAAGGGTTTAAAACTGTATGACCATCACTAGTAGAAGGATTGGAAAAACTTGACTAAATTTCTTGCAAATGAGAGAGGAAATATGAATGATGATGTAGATCATCGCATGGTCTATCAGCACCCATCATTGCTTCTATGATTTCTTCCTTAGAGGTTAAGACTATATCTAAGCAATCCTGAGCCGAAGTTGAATCAAGGGTCTAGGCCGGAGCCACATATCCATTTAACTCCTCTGGTGGGAAAGGAGTAGGATGGGAGTCTACAGAGTTAACAATAGACTGATAAGCAATTTCTGCTACAGACATAGGACATGCCATTCCACCTACCTGCCCTCCATCTAATGTGGCATTAGACGTAGGTAAAGGCCAAGGGTCCGAAAATTAATGAGTTTGAAAGAACTCTCTTCGAGAAGGTCCCTTGGAGGATGAAATAGCATTGATTCTAGACAGAGGAGAAGGAATATAAAAAATACCCATTAAAGAAGGAAACATCCCAACTCCTAAATTCTCTACTGGTTGCCTGGGATTGTTCACTAATGGAACAGTAGAATCAGAAGATGTGTGGGAGTCACCTGGAGAATAGTCCATCTCATCAACTTTGAAATTCCTCCCCTCATGAGGAAAACAAAGGATGCGAAATAATGATGAAATTGTGGCATCCATCTCGTAAATCAAATTCCTTCCTAAGAGGAGGTTGTAATCCAAATTTGCATTGACTATTTATTACCACCTTCCCCCCAATGGGAAAGGCTGGAATAATCTCATGTGGCCTATGAGAATGTACATCAAATGTTGTTAATAGAGTCGGCGAAGGAATAGCTTGAGGCGATCCAATGACCTTCCAACATGACATGGACATCAAACATGTGGAGGCTCCCTCATCGATAACGGTTCAAAAGATGTTGGTATTTCAATATGTAGACTTTATCTGGAAATCCATATGATGGGGGAGTGCCTTTTTGTTTGACATATCAAAAGTCAGTATAAGAGAATTTTTTGGATCTACTACTCCAATTGTCGAGAGTAATTCACTCCTCTGAGCGGGCCACAATTGGTGTACCTATAATGCTAACATAGCACAAGGAATTTGAACCAAATCTTGTACAATCGAGTAGTTCTAGGCTGCCCTAGCATTAGGATTAATGGTCGAGCACTTTGCGGAGCCTTTCAACATCCAAGGTATAGAATCAATAGACGACCTATCAATATGGAGCGGCTATAAGGTATTAGAAGCAGAATTAGCCTTGGATGATTCTGATTCACTGTAATTACGCGATTGTGTAGCGACATCGATATGCGAGCTCATCATGAAGACATTTGATGAATTATCCCCTTCTTGGTTGCCCCCTGTGGGGGTACCAGCATTTGAGTTTGCACCAGCAAGTAATTTTTGCCCTTTGGGAAAAGGGTTAGTGAGGAAATCTTTGGAGCTAGAAGACCCCTGCTCAACTAACAAGCGTTGAGCATCTTGGATCTTAGGGCAAAGATGAGTCAAATGATCCCCATTGCATAACTTGCATGGAAATTTTACTTTTCTCTTGGACTCTTTTCTACCCCCTCTGACATCATTGTCGGGTTTGTTTGCATTGCCCTTCCCATCTTGGTCCTTTTTCCTACCTCGTCCTTTCTTCTTCCCATCGAATTATTGGTTTCCTTTGGGCTTAGAAGTTTGGACGACATTTATAGATGTCGGTTGGGAAGTAGTAGATACAGATGATGATGCCTACATAGAAGAAGCAACTTGTAAAGACAATTGTTGCAATTGATTCAGTAGGTTAGCCATGTTGGCATTAATTGATCCATTTATCTTGTCGGCATGGGGACCCAACTTTGGTTTGCCTTATCTACCTTAGATATAGGAGCATCAGGTAGAATTTTTTAAAGAACCCTATATTGAGAATATATATGTTCCAGCTGTTGGGCTTTGAAGATAACATGCTCTTCGGTGAAAACACCAGGGAGTGACACGTACTTAGATATCTCAGACTATAATGATTTAAGAAAACATTCAAGCAGGAATTCCTGTGGAATATCAGCTTTAAGGAGCCTCTTCCTTCTCCTCCATTCCTAGATATGGTCTGAGATGTGAGTTGCCTGATCTTCTTGGAAATTAGCTAGAAGCTCAGTTCCAACATCATACCAGAGAGGCAATTGAAAATGGTTCAAAAAGATAGTAGCCAAATCACCAAAATACGTGAAGGTACCCCCTGGCAATTCTAAGTACCACTTAGCCGCATTTCCAGTTAGGGTATGTTGAAATAATCTCAACTTGATTGAGTCATCTATCAGGGAGCTGGATGAACACCATAAGTGGAAAGTGGTTACCTGGTCACCTGGATCTTCACTAGTCTTCCCCTGAAATTTTGGTATATTTGAGGGAGGTTTGATTGGGACCAAAGGCCAAACCAGATTATACATAATTAGATCATTAGTCAATTTAGATAGATCTGGTAAGTTTAACGTTGCCAGAAAAGGGAGTCGTGGCAGACCCTGAGGATTCCACCCAGTGTGGGCAGAATTCCCAATGTTCTGAAAACAATGGCCTAGATTTGTGAAGGCACCAACTTGCCTGAAGTAACTAATTGACCCAACTGAACCATAAGGAGCCCCTTGAGGTCCAGAAAAAATCAGAGTTTGACCAACACCTACCGAAAAACCTCCGTAACTAGTAAAGTTGCCCCCCTAGAGAATTGTTAAAAGGAACAGAGAGCCCTTGATAAGGGTTCCATGAATTAGCATCAGGAGAAAAATTCTGGAAGGAACTAATAGAAGAATATGTCATATTCCCTTATTGACTGAAATAAAATTGATTCTTAGCTCCTAACCCACTAACCGTAAGGTTTGTCCAACTTTGAAATGGATTATAACTTTGACCCATAGAGGAAAAAGGCATCGAACCCATAGTTGGATTGGAATGTGATATATGACCACCTCTAGACAGCAAAACCTGAAAATAATTTAATCAACTTGCCATGGAAGTGGATGTAGCTGATAGTCGGCATTTAAAAGGGAAAAATCCAATGCCAGAGGCAACAGCTTGAGAACTTCCACTCGAAGATGGAATGGAAGTAGAACCAAATATAGCAGTTCTAGGAGTAACAAAAGGTACATAAATAGTTCCTCCTCCTTGTACGGATAAAGGAGTTTGCATCCTCATAGCATTTTTTGTGGATGCCATGCTTCCAACAGTGGTCATCGAAGGAAAAAATCAATATAGATCTGGGCTTGAAGGCCTATTGGTCGGAGTCCCAACGTATAATAAAATGTCTGGATAATCAAGAGGAAAAGGACAATTAGGAGCCGCGATAGACTCAGAAATCTCTTCAACCTCAATTTTGTCTTTCGACTGGAAGAGAACTTGAGAAATAAATGGAGTGTTCCTCTCTAACTCTCTACTTGTACCACGTCTATGTTGCAAATCAATAACTCCAACTGGAGGATCTATCTCTGATGTGCTTGATGCCACCAACTGAAAACCACTGGGAGGATTTCTCTTACAACTTTGAGGAGAAGGCTTAGGACTCGTAGGTGATATCCCATGAAGTCTCCTGGACCAACGAGCTATTCAATTAGCCACATTGAATTATTTTAGAGAGATATAATTAAAGACTCAAAAAGTTGTAATGTTAGGCCAACTAGGAGCAAAGAGCACTCTCTAAAAAGTCCCTAAAGGTAAAAGCAATCAAAAATATTTCAAGTATTTTCACTTTGTGTGATTGGGACCAGACACAAAAATACAAGGAAGTCAAAATAAAGGGCCTTCTGAAAATAGTCTGGGGTAATTACACCCCAGGCCTACTAGCGAAGGTATTAGAAGCAGTTAGGTTGACCTCCAGACAACATCCTTTTCCAGTGCAAGAACCCAAGCTTCGCAAGGGTACCCTCCAGAAGTACTATTGAATGTGATGCAACATTAGCCTTTGGTGCCACAGGATTCCCCTCCACAACCACCTATGTGATCCTTAGGAAAGGCAACTATGGATATCAACTTGTATCAAAAGTTGGTAGGAACAATCGTGAGGTGGGATCCAAAAAGTAGGAGAGGGGGTATCTCTCTTCCTTGTCTTCACTCTCCCTTGTGCTTAAATCCCATTCATGGATCTTTTTTGGGTCCTTCTAACGATATTTAGTTTCGCTCTTTATTCAATTTCTAAGTTTTGTAATTTGAGCGGCCTTGGAGAGTTAACTCTCCACTTACCTATTCCAAGGCGCTAATGAACCTAAACTTGTTGGTGTTTATTAACGACAACAATAAAATTTCTAATTCATTTTATTAGATCACTTGATTTTATATAGGTTTTCTTTATGTCAGGGGGAATTACAAGAGTGAAACTGATGATGTTTTATGACACAAAAGAAATCAATAGAAAACTAACTATATGGATGTAGTCATTTTCTTTCGATGAAGAGTGATTTCTACTTGGGTTCTATGAAAACATATATATAAGCAAATTTTTTTTCTTTTCTTTTCCAAAACAATCCACAGACACCCAAAATCTAAAAAGACTAAGAATGCTTAAAAATGCAAGCTAACCTAATGCAAGTCAAATGATGATGCAAGATCCTAACACTCACAAGAAAATGTTGTTCTTTATAGAGACAATGAGCCAACTTGGAAATGAAGAGGGAAAAAAATTAAAAACAAATCTCTCCAAAGCAAGAAGAACAAATTGCAAAATATCACAATTCGCTTCTCGAAAACAAAACAAAAGAAATTGTAAACCAAAAGCTTGGAAAAAGAAAAAAAAAAAGTTATGTTTTTGTCTTTTTTCTTTTAAGGAAACAAAAGAAACCTTTTGAGGTCACAAAAGTACTACTAAAATTCAAAATATCAAGGAAATAAGTAAGGATTCTTCCAATCTCACAAGTTATAAAACTCATGAATAAATGAAGAAAGACTACAAACTTGTACAAATTTATTAGAATAGTAGCAAAAGATTTCGGAAAACCAACAAAATGTCAAGAAATAAATACTTTCAAACTTGCCAAAAAGATTCTAAAAAAGGCACGAAAATCAACAAGGCCATAAAACAAGGAAAAGAAAAGTAAGAGAACTTGAAATCTGACCTGAAAATGAAATCAAAATCAATTTCCTGTTCTGAAAAACCAGAACATCCAAGAACTTCAAAACAAAGCCTTGAACCCAAGACACAAACTACAAACTTTCTTAAGAAGAAATCCTAGGCCGAACAAGACTTTTCAGTGAGAAGGCGATTTTGAAAAAGAAAGCTTGCAAGAAAACTGAGTTCTCCAGATAGCAGATGACCATACAACAGCATAAGACACCAGGAAGAAGACCTAAGTGGCCAAAAATATTTTAAAACAAAATTTAAAAAATTGCATATGTGACTATGAAAAGACACATAAGCATGCACATGCATTTCTAATACAAGAAACTCACACATACATGAGTCTGATTCAAGAAACCTGCATGTATACGCAACTATAACTTAAGAAAACAACATATACAAAGCTTAATTAGGAAAAACAAAAATCAAAGTCTGATTAAGAAGATCAAACTTGATGCCTCATACACTAATGGTTCAAACAACACTGTAAAAGCAAGCAATCAATAAATTGAACGTTGATTGAGAACAAACAACCCAAACCAGAAATAACAAGAATGTTATCCCCAACGGAGTCACCAATTTTATTGTGGGTGAGACCACCCTAGGGTCTTGGGTTGAGAACCCCAATAGAGTGGAGGGAAAACCACAACAAGAAATTCTCAAGAAATCAACCTAAATGCTTATTCTACTAAACTGTGTAAGAGTGTCCTTACCCGGGAGTCCTACATTTGAGTAGATCTCGCATGGTGAAAATCCTCAGCTTCTCTTGATATTTTCAAAACCTAAAAATTATTCAAGTGAAACATATACAACAGTAGAAATGTAAAGCATGTTCATGATATTAACTTTAAATCATCTAAATGAATGAACAATTATACATCAATGTAAGATTCATAAGCGAATTACAACATCTAATATAGGAAATAGAACAACATTTCTTTATTGAAGTTAGCTACAAGTAAAGTGGAGAAATACAACCTGAGTCCTTCTCCAACTCCAAGCAGAACCATCCTCCAGATTCATCCTTTCCCAGCCTCACCAATCTTCCTCCATCACCAATACAAGGATATCTTCAAGAAAGATGAAGGATATATCCAACAAGGAAACAAGGGTTTCCTGAAGCTTTGGGGAGTGTAGGAGGCATAGGTATTTTGTCATACTCGATTAGGGATAATATCACTATAGCATCAATATCTCATATCTTCTCCCTTAAGGCCTTCCCATGGAGTTTTATTTATACTTATCCAAATTAGTTTTTTTAGTCGGGAAATAGTTGGGCCACAGGCAATAGGAGGCGAGTAACAAGTAAAACTCATGAACTCCGCCTGAAATTAAGGAATTTTTTTCTAAAGTGTTTTAACATATGTACTAGGTTAGGTATATGCTAACCTATGTGTACACGTTTTTATCATAGGGAAAAGTAGTGTATAGGGAATAAAACACATTTTTTAAGATTTTGGACCATGTTTGGAAGGAAGGGTTTCCCTAGGCCATAATCAAAGCATCAGATCTACCAAGAATGGAAGATGGTGCTATAAGAATGAGGGGGCCTAAGCCTAGTCAAATTTTAAGGGAAGGGGAGTCCCTTATTTGGATTTGTGTCTAAACCACTCACATAGACCAATGACTAAAGCATGATGAGGGACCCCCCTCCTAGTTTTTAGAACCACAGTAAGGGGGGCCCTCAAAACCACTCAGTGGTTTGTGTTGAACATACAACCATTATGGGACCTTGTTCTTTCATACATATGATGAGGCATTAGGTGGAATGTGAAGTGCCCAATGAGAAGAGGACAAGTAACACATTCAAATTGAATGATAATGATGAAGTGAAGCTACAGTGGCATGATGCCATTAACATTCCATGAGTATGAGATGACATGGAAGTCAAGGATGATGAAATGTGGGATGTAGATTCAATATTTTTGGGTAGCTAAGTGGGCCATATTTTAATGAAACATGGTCCAATTGGAAGGTGAAACATGACAATGAGTGATGCAATAGATGATGCCATCTCACCTCAATGGTTTTGGAAATGGAAAACAGTGGAAATAGCTAAGAGATGGAGGCTGAGAGATGGAAACTTCTTAGTTAGAATAAGTGAAGTTTCACATCTCAACTTAGTGGTTTTAGAAGGGGCAAGAAGAGGAAGTGGCTGAGAGATTGAGGTCCGAGAGCTCAAGAGACAGTGATTTAGCTGGAAAACATAGGCATTTAGCATTAAAAATCTATGTTTTGACCTTAAAAAAATAACAAAAGAATTTGGGAAAAATAAAGGTGCCCAAGGCTCCTGTATAAAAGTGACATGGATATAGAACAACATGGACCAATTATTATAGGATAGGTGGCACTTCCCCATTGTATAATAATCATGTGCTAGATGAGACATGGTACCACTGAAAAGTGGCATGTGGCATTGTGATGTCAGCATTGATGATGTGGCTTGCCCTTGAAGTTCGAGCTAGGGGGTCATGTTTGGAGTATTTTTTCCTATGTTATGGATTTGCGGCTAAGTATTAAGCCTAGGAGGAAAGTCTCAGGTGGTTATCCTTTAACATATGTATATTGTATTCAACAATGCATTTCCTATTATACTCCCATCACATCATTTCAATGTTGAATCCATTGCATTATACTAATGTATACCTTTGCACATTGTATTTGAGTTAACCTTCCATAATACTAAAATGTTTAGCATGATTTATGATTTGATGATTGCATTTTTCATTATAACCATTTACCTTATCACATCACCATACTGCATCATTCCCTTGGAACATGTAGTTACACTCTTATTTGTCTTAACGGGAAGGTGAACTGGCATCGTATTAGTCGCAACTTGATTGTGCGAAGATGCGATCCATTATGTGATTGTGCATTAGATAAATTTTGATGACTAAATTGGGCCTCCTAGGGAATATTATAAATAATAATGGAAATAATAGGATAAGATTGGATTACCTCATCTTATTTTGGAGGGAAAAAAGAAAAATTACTTTTTCAACTTATCCCCCAACAATGTTACTCAAATTTTGAGCAGGATCACTCATTGGATGTAGAATTTAATTCCTCATCCAAGGAGTACTATACTTTTTATGGACCTCGCTACATGAAAAATTAAAAATACATTAAAAGTGCGTGCTTGTAATCACATTTTTGTTTTTTGTTTTGTTTTTATCTTTTTATGTTTTTACTAGAAAAATGGTGAATCATCCCCCATGGTTGACATCATCATCTTGAATCCTATTGTTTCTTATAAAGCTTATTTTGGTTGTACATTTTTGTTTTGAGGTCCATTTTTTACCTCAAAATTTCTTTGATGGGTTCTATAGGGGCGGGGATTCTAGTAGTAGGATAAAGGAGACTTATTTCTCTATGTTGCACTAGTTTGAGTGTGGTTGTGCTCAGATGCTCTTTATCACACTATCAGATTTGGGTAATATGGGTTTTTGCCTTTATTTCTAAGACATGTTCTTGTGACTTCATTCCTCCTTGATGGCGCACACACAATTGTATATTTTTGGCTTATCACATTATCGCGTTCTCATAGTATTTCCTCTAGCACTTTACATAATATTTATCACTTCTATCACATGTATCCGTTACATCTCATTAACATGATGGTCTATCACATGCATTTCTATTATATTTCTATCGCAAGGTCACCATAGTACTACACCACCCCTCATCGTATTCAACTTCATTGTATAGATTTTGGGCTTGCTATCACTAGCCGGATCAATAGTTAGTGATATTGATCAAATTAAATAGAAAACATCTATATAAAATAGATAGGAATCATTTTAAATCATTATATGGGTTAGTCAACTACATATTTCCACGCCATATATCTTTATACCATGTATTGGGCAAGGCATTCAACATGTATTCATTCCTACTATTGACTGCATGATACAGTGGTCCTCTCGTATCCATTTTGATGTTCCACATTGTTATGTGACGTTTGCCATGGATGGCATACACTTTCCTTGTTATACCACGTCACATTGATTTGTAACCTATGCTTGTCACCATACAACCTTTGTGTCCTTTCATATGTCAAGTATTTATTTCAATGTTAGTCTTTGATGTTAACATGGAGGTCATGTTGGAACTAAATACATAAATGATGGAGGTTGAATTGAAAATAAAGGAGGAATGGCATAATACATGCAACACTATATTCAACATTAAGTCCAAACCTACACACAATTTTTATGTGATGACCTTTTGCATGGACCAATCTTTCTCTTTGTCTCAAATCTTTGTCAAACCTTTCAATCACATGGACTTTCACATAGATCTCATTATATTCATATTGCTCAATGTAATTCTCGTTGCATTGTTTAATAAATCGTATTACATGTGTAGCCCTTGACATAATACCCGTTGTGTGCATTTTGATATATGCCATTCGCATGGACTGCCGCATACACTCTTGTAAGATAACTCACTTCAATTCATTGTTTTAATACATATTTATCTTGTCCTTTAGTGTAGTCTTGCATCTCACTCTTTAATATTTTTCTCATCACACTTCAAATATAACATTCACATGTGTTGATAGATAAGGCCTTTGTAGTATTAATATCAACTTTGTATCATGTTGATTGTGCCCTGATAGAAACTTCAAATATGTTGGTCATTATTAATGACTTAGATAATTTGTCTTTGTTTGTCTTTGTTGACGTATCATTGAGCCCTTCATGGCATGGTTTGCTACACTCCCCATTACTTACCCAACGTGCCATTATACATTATATGCTAGTAAGGTTATGGGAGATAAAATGAGTTTACATAAAATTAAGAACTAAATCCTTAAATGTATCACAGATAAGGTGATTAGAAGTAGAGTCTAAGTGAATTTTACAAAGTCCATCAGAAATTTTTAAATAACTTTTCCAATGCAAAATATTATGATGTTTCAAATGTCTTTCTTGAAAGAAAGCTATGCGACACAATATATAGAATTTAGAAGAGTTAGTATCACATGTATGAGTGAAATATCTCCACCAATTTAGCAATCAAACACATGAATTAATTCCATTGAAGTAGAATTCAATCATGATAGTATAAGGATTCAAAGGTGTTTGAACAAAACAACAATTACCCAAACCCTATTGCACTTGATAGAATTGGAATCAAGATGAAAGAAGGGCGATAAATGAAATATATATCATGAAGGCATGAGTATCAACATGGTTTGATGAAAAATAGGTCATTGAAAGATCTGACCAATTCAAAGACATAAAAATAACCCTTGAGACCTAGACAAGCAAAGGGGGACCCAAAATTTTATTGGTAGCCTAAAATTTTGGATGTTGTTTTAGTAGATACAACAAATGGTGAACCACTGGAGAAACCATCATCTCTATCTCAGTCCCTTAAATATACTAAGCATTATTTACAATCCAAAGAAGTATTTAGCTAGATATCATGGGTGCCACTTGAGTTACTTAACCATTTAAATATATGTCATTCATATTTCTTGACAACTAGGCCATGTTAATCTTTAAACACTACATCAAGAGCTCACATATGTTTATCTTCAATAATGATATAGGGTACATGACAGAAAGTTTATTATATTCAAAAATTTAAAGTGCATTTTTGGTGTTGTTACATTACCAGTATGCATATTCAATACATTGACAAAGTCAGTCAAGAAACCACAAACATTGCTTTGCTCCTAGTTAGCCTATTCAATACCCCGACGAAGTTTCTTGCATTACCTCTCTGTGTAGGAGGCCTTTCTCTTCATTTTCCCCTTCTTTAATTAATTTTATTTCGCATGCACTTTTTCATAATTTATTAAGGTGTTCATTGTAGCAAGGTGGAAGAGGGATCCTGACTTATTTTATGGGAAAGAGAGGTTGTTCCTTTATTTATAGGAACTAAAAGGTAATTTGAATTAGGTGTATCCTCATTCCATATTTCCACATCACATCTCCAACCAATAAGTGGACATTAAAACACAAAATGAAACATCAAGGCCAAACAAAAAACAAACTTCAGGTCATGGATACATGTCTTACTACTAATTAGAGTTCACCATAAGTATCGAATCATATTTTATTTATTTACAAATCATACTCATTTAAAGGATATGAGGGACAATATTTCAATACCAGTATCTACAAGAAGTTTCCTTCTTGGAGTGATCACAACAACCAAACATGACTATGAATGGGATTTCCACATTAATGTCAAGTCAAGTGAAGAAATCAATGATGTCATGCACTACGATGATGTAATCAATTGTAGGGAAAATGCATGGAAAATGATGCAATAAGGAAAAAATGTGAAAGAGAAGAAAATGTTTATGTAGTGAAATGTAATATAAGAAGGTAAGCTAATGAAACCAAGAGCTATAAATGTCATGCCAATAGTTCATTGATTCAAGATAAAAATATTTTAATAAACTATATGGGGAAGAAAAAATAGCTTCTCTAATCTAATTAAATAAAACCCTAATCTAATTTAGGATCAGATAGAGGAGGTGAGTTCACTTAATGGGAGTTTGAATACTTTTTGAAGAAAATGGCATTAGAAGGAAATGCTCTATTACAACAACCCCTAAAAAAAATGGAGTTGTTGAATGAAATAATAAAACCATTTAGGATATCGCCAAGGCCAAGGTGGATGAAGGAAAAGTGGGAGACACATTCGAGGCTGAAATCATTGAAGTTGCTATTTAGTTGGAAAGTAGAACTGAACTCAGACCAAACAATGATAAGACCCCCTATGAATTGTGGAAAGTGTTATCACTTAAAGAAAACCTTGGTTGCGCGAAAAAATATAAGGTAACCACTAACCAATCTTTTGGATTTAAACCTAGCCCTTTCAATCTGAAGGGGGATCCCTTCTATAACTTAGTCACAATGACTGGTTATGTATTCAACACATTGACTAGATCTAATTGGATTTCAGCAACATTGGTATGGAAAATGACAGAAAAAACCATTGGGCATGGAGTTCCTTGACAACAAGTTACTTCTTATAGGATATATGAACATAATACAAAGGCAAGGTAGCAACAACTTACTTAGACAATTTATCATTTAGCTGTGATAGAAGCAAGTAGAAATAAATAGCTAAAACGAAGAAATTAATGAATTATATTGAAGATATCTAAGTGGAGAAACATGTAGTAGTTTGGCATTAGTAAAAATGAGCTTAAAAGTAGAGTTCAAATTTAATAACTTAATTTTGAAATGTAGAAGACATATTAGAAAAGATTATGAAACAAGAGAGATAACAACTGCTAGAATACAAGTCAGAAAACCATCACACATGAATCTTTCAACTTCTAAAAAAATAGCACCGATCACAATAGCTTATATTAATGTCAGATTGTATACAAAATATATCAAAGTTATGTCAAAAAATTCCAACCATTTCTCATTATTCAAGAACTATCTTTATAGGGAAGATTATAACTTACAACATGTTTCTTGCATATATTAATTACAAATTATGTATAACTAAAAATGTATTTTATCAAATACATGCATATGAAAAATATTCGAAACATATATGTACCTAGATAAAACAATGTACTACAAATGCGATTGGAAAATAGGTTCAAAAATAGTGACTCATCTTTTGCCTTCTTTGCTTGAATTCGTTCATTGTCATTCCTTCAAAAATGGATTTTTGTTATGCAGCTTCTATCTTTGGGTTCCTTTCTTGAAATCGTGGATAATTCCATTATAATACTTTAGTAGCTAGAAACTAATAATTTTGTTGATGGGCTAACTGTTAGTTATTTTATCTAATCTATTCAAAAAAATGGGCTGATAATGAAACTGTCAGTGCTCATTTGCCTCTTCTTGTGCTAAAACACTGAAAACCACTATGTTGGTTGAAGACCAAAATTTAACTTTGATAGTGAACAATAAAAAAACTCAAGGACCAAAAATTAGTGTAGCTAAGGGTGCTAATTGCCTTTAAAAAAACATCAACCTTCACCATCCTCTGTCTTTTACTTCCCTGAGTCTTCATGGTAGTTCCCTTCTTTGAAACCTTTGCTTTCTTTGGTATTTTTGAGCTTCTATATATCTCCTTGTTTATGGCTAGGTCTCTTAGAGCAATCGTATCCACATCGATGATTTCCTTAGCTAGTTCAAAGTTATGTTGTGAGGCTTCTTCCCACCTTTAAACATTTTAGCTAAGGTGGGCTCCTTATGAAATGAGGCTTGTTTGGCTTCAGGGTCAACTATTTTATCCTTAGCTTTCTTGGCCAGTTAACTATTTGTTGAGAGGTTTTCAGTAGGAGGAGGGGTCTCCTATGTTTTCTTGAGCCTATCACTCTTTGGAGTAAACTTTAGGTAACTAAGGGGGTAGAGGAGGTCCTTTTTCTACTCTTTTATGATTCCTTTTTTGTACAATAGAAGTCCTCTGAGATGAAGTTCCTGTTTTAGGGTGTTGAGTTTGTTTAGCTTCCTTCTTACTACCCTTCTTCCTACCTCTTTTATTGATCCAGATTTAAACAGGAACGCAATAAAATACAGAGATAACCATATACACAAAGATGCAGCGGAAATAATGCTTCATTTCATTAATGGAAAATACCG
>APFE030074419.1:27277-54383 GCA_000404065.3 Pinus taeda
GGAAGGGCAACATCGGTCCATGGACCCATGTTGCCCCCAGATTTCCCAAAAAATGTCGTTTAGGGCCTCAAAACGGCTCCGGAAGTTTAGGACCCGAAAAAAAAACTGCTAAAAATAGTAAATTGTGCTACAATTGCGGAAACTGAAAAACTGAAAGAGACAGTTGCGAGGGTCCAAATGGGATAGGTGGGTGGCCACCAACATCCACCTGGATCATTTATATTTTGCATGATGAGGTTGAAACCCTCCCCAATATATAAAATTCTCCCAACTTCTCCCAAATTTCCTTAATTCACTTTCAATTAATAAATTTATCATAATTTTATGGTAAATAAAAAGGGAGGATGCTTTATTTTCTAGCTCAAACTCGAGTGACCATGTTTTTTAAGATTTATAACAAGAAACAAGAAGAATTAATTCTTAACTGGCCTTTCAAATGAGCTAAAAAAAAAATTATATAGGTTGACACCATTGTAGCGCCCCTCATAGGTAAAATAAGACTGAGTGATCTGCAACAAACAATTCCATTCATCTTTTAGCCACGACCTTTGCACCCCCGGTCTCTAATTCATTTCTTTGAATTCATCCTTTAAAAAGAAAGGTACATCAATACCAACCAAGATATGGCTTATGAAGGCTCTCTCTCCATCTGTACCTAGGCCTGTAACCTCAAAGATTAATTCCTCTGTCACCTGAAAGGAAATTCCTCAAACAACCACCCACTATCCATTGAAACCTTGGGAAAATTCTCTGGCCACTTCATCTTGAAAATCAGTACACCATTTGAAGAATTTCTCCCATCTGGCTTCTAAAACATTTTGCTAGATATCCCGGTATACCTCAAGAAGATCATGCCCTTTCATCTCACTTATGTTTAACTTTTCACTTTTTCCCATTCTCTTTCGCAATGAAATGAACACACCTAAACAAGGGATCGAGATTCAATCCTTGATCTTTGGTGAGCACTCAAGAAGCCAAATCATTTTAGCATACATGATAAAAATCATAAGTGATATAGGTGATTTTCTATATGTGGTAATTCATTTAAAAATGTGTCATACCGTGCACTATGATAACTAACTTACATGAATCAGAAAGAATTTAACCATGCGATCATGAATTTTTTGATGTGTAATATATAAGTGGAATATAAAACAAAAATTTCAATTCCTTCGCTTTAGCGTTGATACCCTAGTTGTCCACAATTTTGTTTTTCTCCATTTTCAAACACGCGATAACACTGAAACTCCCATTTTTAATGTATTTTTTAATTTTTGAAACTATAATAGCACTAATACTCCCATTATCAGTGTTTTTCCCTATTTATTACAATTGTTTTGTTGATACTACAATTGTCAGTATTTAAAAAAAATTCAAACTTAACAAATGTGATAAAAATTGGCTTCATGGGGATGTTGTCGATAATATACGGTAGCAAGAACCCGTGTAGGCCAAAGGCTTGATCCATTGAATGATCCCAACTCAAAAACTATAACTTAAAACTTGCACTTATTCTGCAACTAAAAACCAAACTAGAAATTCACATGAATGCTGAAAATTCACTACTACTATAATTAAATGCACACTTTGCAAACTAAACAAATGTTCGAACAAATTGAGCTTAATTATGTACATTATCTACCCTATTCCAATTAGATGAAAACAACTCATCTCAAGTGAAATCATCTTTTTAATGAAATCAACCAGGTTACAGATTCTTTGACTTGTTTTCATCTCCTTCAATTAGAGAGAGAATTTTTAAAAAAATCACAACTCAACATGTTCAGTGAATTTATCCCCATAACTCATGGAAAAAGAAAAATGAACCTTAACTAATGATTTCAACAAGTTTTCAAGAGGGTCATTAGTAACATGAACAAATAGTTCTTGTTGATCAACAAAAATAAGATGAAAGTCGTCATCTATAGCTTTTATTCGTTACTCTATTTCGTTAAACTCAATATCATTTTAAAAATAAATAGCAGCCATCTTCTTATCTTATTTGTCATCCATCTCGAGAGAAAAAATGTACATTCTTGTAATTCTTCAAACACAACACCTACATTATTCATAATAGGAATATCCTTTTGACTATCAAAAAATTCTAAATGTGTTACTTTAAAAGGTGAAAATTCATAAATCACATATTTGTTTTCAACGGAATTTAGGAAAACCTTTTCTTTTTCACAATTTCCCTTAAAATCTATCTCATAACTGTCATGAACTCGCTCATTATCTAGAGTTTCTAGGCATCCAATTTGAAAACTCTATTTTTCAGAAGTTTCTTCTTGCAACATACATTCTAAAAATGATTGATATGAAGAAAAGTTCGATTAGAAATTTTCATTCCTATCTTGGTCATTTAAAATATTAAAATGAATGATATGAAGAATAGTTCAATTGGAATTTTTCATTCCTATCTTGGTCATTTAAAATCTGAAAATACAATTTCCTTTCTTCAACAAGAGAAGGAAAATGAGTTTGAAAATTAAGGTCTTGATTTCCTTCATCTATAACCAAAACATAAAATACTTCATGCTGAATATTTTCTTGAGATAATGGAAACCATCATATACAATTTCCTCCTAATGAGAAGACAATTCAGAGAGGGATTCTTTGATTTCTTCATCCATTAAATCTTCATTATCGATGTCAATTACAACATATTGAATAAATATTTTGAAATATTTACAATCCCAAAATGTGATGAAGATTGGGAACATTCCTTATAATTATTATAAAAAACAGTATGGAAATATTTAAAAGAATAAAGACTAGCAAGTGGCAAGCTTTCATAATAGGATCTTACCTTTTCTTCTAAGGTTTCCATAAACACTTTGATCAGGAAATATTCATGAAATTTAACCCCAAGACTATGTATATGCATATGAAAATTCACCAAATGAAGAGCATCATCATCCCCGTCCTCATCTTTAAACCTTGGCAAATATAATTGCTAATATATAGGAGGAATATGATTTGAAAATCCATGAATATGAGCATGATTAATAGGAACATACCTTGCAGATTGTTGATCCATCTCGAGATAGTGGAGATGCCAAACAATGCTTCAGACAACTGAGTCTTTGGTCAGTGGAGTCGTCGTGAAATTTTTGAGCTCTAGATTCAGTTGAGAATGGAGTCACCAGGTGAATGATGCATAACTTGATTGATGCCCAACCATTGTTCACGTCAACAATCATAATTGTTTCTTTTTCATTCTCCCAGGGATTATTTAACATGAAACTTTGCCTCCCTGAAAACGACACAAAAATGTTATCACGTAGAGAAAACCCTGGTTGTGGGAAAAACTCTATGGTAACCTCCAACCAATATTTTGAATTGAAATATATTCCTTTCAATCTGAAAGGGGATCCCTTCTATAACTCAATCACAATGATTGGTTATGTATTCAACACATTGACTAGATCTAATATGACTTGAGCAACATTAGTATGGAAAAGGACAAAAAAGCCATTGGGCACAAAGTCAGTTTGTCAATGAGTTACTACTTATAGGCTATATGAATATAATACAAAGGCAAGTTAGTAACAAATTTCTTAGATGATTTATCATTTAGCTGTGTTAGAATCAAGTAAAAAAAAATACCAAAATGAAAGAAATTAATGAATTATGTTTAAGATATCTAAGTGGAAATTCATATAATAGTTCTGGATTAGTAAAACTAAGCTGAAAAAATAGTTCAACTTTAATAACTTAATTTCTGAAATGTAGAAGACATATGGGAAAATATTATGAAAACAGAGAGATAACAAATACTAGAACACATACTAGAAAACCATCACATGTGAATCTTTGAGCTTATGAAAAAATAACACCAATCACATTAGCTTATATTAATGTCAAACTGTATTAAAAAAATATATCAAAATTCGACTTAAAAGAGTGCAAATTAAATATTACCTTTTATCATCAAATATATTCTAAAATCTTGAGCGCTGCACTGTGATGGATCTGAAGAGAAGCATTAGGGTTTTCTATGTCATGGGCTTGGTTGCCATAGAGATTCAAATTTTTTTTAGCTTACGAAGAATTATTCGACCTCTCGATTTCAACTCCAGGTAGATGATGGTGGGTGGTATTCTTCAAGTGATGGTTCTCTTGGAAAAACACCAAACAAATCTCCCTTCCATCAATCTCTTGTTTTTTTGGAGAGATGGGCCTTCAACAATGAGCTTTTGTCCAGATCTGGTTTCCCTCTTTGAAACGCAGGTTCTAAGTTATCATATGTGTTATATCCATCATTATCACTACTAGATCTGGGCATTGGGTCTGCAAAACATCGCTTATGTCTCCAAAATTATTACTAGTTTCATGATATCTTGCTTTTTATTGATGTCAAGTTTCTTGCTAAGGGAATATTTTATTGCTTTTCTGCGGCTGTAGTACTAATAAGGCCATGGGGGGTGGGAAACAATTTTGATTCCACCTTCAATATTCAACACAAGTTGATTGAAAGTGGAGAGTGCAGATGATCGAGACCAATAAAAGGACGAACCTTGAAGGTAAATATGAAAATCTGCTTGAAGGAACCTCGATCCAAATTTTAATTAGAACCCTGAGTGGGAAAATGATGTGTATGAGGGTCTAGATCTAGGAGCAAGTACAAGATCTCAAGAAAAATATTCAAAACCATTTGGGTATTCCAGCAAGAGTTCAAAATTTCACTTACGCAGGGAAATCTTTGCAAGAGGATTACAAGTTATAGGACTCTGGCATTATTCTAGACTCCAACATCATCCTTAACATGAGACTACTTGGAGGATGCCTTGGATATAGCTCTAAAGGCCTAGCTTCATTCAAGTATGTAGTAAAATGGAACGCGGAACCACAAATAGAACAACCTCTTAATCTTCCTGGTCCCTATATTGTGGAGGAGATAAACTAGGTGCCATCTTTGACAATCAACCTACCCGAGGTAAATGAGCTTTATCATGATTTCAATGAAAGAGCAATTATATGAATATTTAATGGATTCTATCCCTACATCAATGGATTTCTCTACTTGGATAGAAAATTGTGATATCCATCTATGTTCGATGTTTTTTTTTAATTTTAAATTTTGATACAACAAAATATATGGATTATGTATTAAGCAGGGGACCATGGTTTTGGGGAAATGCTGGTCTATTCATGATACATTGGTTTCTAGGTTTTGATGCAAACACCATGGTGGTATCGAAAATGTCAGTGTGGTCAGGTTACATAATCTACTATTACATTTTTGGCATCACAAAGTATTAGAAGGATTAGGGAATTCTTTGGGGAAATTTGTAAAGGTGGATGTGGATCGAGTCTAAAAAGGAATTTTCACTTTTTCCAGAATATGTGTAGAGGTAAACCTTAGTAAAGGTTTACCTAATCATAATTTTTTGTTTCACAACAATCTACAATGGTTGCAGCCCCTTGACAGTGAGAATACGACATTTCAATTTTGTATATGTATTCAAACCAGAGATCTTCAAAATGCATGTCCTCATGTTCAAAAAGACCCTAAAAGAAAAAAGAGACAAGCTCAAAAGCCAAGAGGTTGGCAGTTTACAGAAACACAGGAACTAGAGGTAGAGGATGCGTAAACCCCATAAAGCATCACAAACATTAATGATCAGAAATCCCATGACACCACACAAAAGAATGAGGCTGAGTATAATTCTTCATTAGTTCTAATCCCTTCAATTCAATAACAATAGATTGAGATGATTCCAATTGAAAAAGAAGTGGTACCAAACATATTCATGCATCAAAAAGTTCAAATTCTGATAAATAAATCCTAGTAAATGTAAATGAGAATCAAATGACTATTGTATCCATGCCCAACTCTAGTGGTTGCTGGAAAGTGGAAAAAAAGAAAGGTAGAAAAGGGTAGACTAGTGTTATCTCTCTGATGAGTTTTTATTAACCTTGGAAACTAGGATTTGTTGTGTCATGCATAGGCTTTTTCGCATCTACAATATGTAATTTTATTGAGTACGAATAAATTTTTGATTTTTTCTTGGGAAAAAATATATCAAAGCTCTATCAAAAAATTCCAACCCTTTCTCATTCTTCAGAAACTATCTTTATAGGAATGACTATAAATTAAAACATGTTTCTATCATATATTAATTACAAAATATAAAATTAATAGTGTATTTTATTAAATACATGCATATGAAAAATATTCCAAACCTATCTATATCTAGATATAACAATGTACAACAAAGACGGATAGATAATAGGGTTAAAAATAGTGACTGATCTTCTTCCTTCTTTGCTTGAATTCGCGTGCTATCATTCCTTAAAAAATGGATTTTTTTTGTCCAACTTCTATCTTTAGGTTCTTTTCCTAAAATCGGTGATAATCCCATCATCATCCTTTCACATCTGGAAAATGATAATTTTGTTGATGGGCCTATTGTCAATGCTTTTCTCTAAACTGTTCATCAAAATGCACTTGTTAACACCATAAAATCGACTGTAAAAGACAACTAAGGTTGTCGAATAGAAAGTACAAATAAATATTTTCTAGTTGAAAATATTTTGGAATTTCCAAAAATTTAACTTCTCCTATGGCTATTAAGGAAAAATGTGACCATGCACTGGGAAAGCAGGTTAAAAGTGTGAAAGTACGGATTTTTCTTTGAAAGCCACATAATTGAGGAAGAGTGTGAAATAGAAATTTGGGATCACTTCCCACACATTGGGGAGGATTCCCTGATATTTCCAATTAAGGGTAGTTGACTTGGGGTCACCCTAAAGATATACAACCCTCAATGGAATCATATTGTCGTACTCTTGAGTCACTATCATTCTTGAGCCAAGAGAGGGAAGATGGGTTCAAAATTTCCTATATAAATAAGCCATGGGAGAACCAAAAGAAGAGACAATGTTATGTTGGCCAAATTGATATCAGAGCAAACCAGATTCCATTATTGAAACCAAAGAAAGTAAGAGCACTAGCATGTTGTCCATATTGCTTCTAAGTAATCCATAATCTTAGTGACAAGACAAGGGTCCACCATTAGAGAGTCTTCATACTTATTTGAGAGAAAGGAGAAGCTTGCAAAGGGATTGAGGAAAAGAATTTCCTGACGATGAACCACACTAGTTGGTTTGAAACGCGTCGACAAAGGTCTTTCTATATGTGATTTACACCGAAATTCTTCTTATAACTATGATGGATCACAGAAGCCTCAATTCTACAAAAGAATTTCGCTGATAAGGATTTTTTTTAGCACCATAGATCAAAGAATTCTCTTCAAGTGTTTAAGATTCATCTATTGTATTCAAATTCTACTACCAGTAGTCAATAAAGGGATCTTTTTCCATTATTTCGTTGACTTGTTTTCTCCATTGAGCATTGTTTGTGTATTTATCTCTTTGTTTTAGTTTATGTTTGTATATGCATTGGTTTCTCTATTTGAAATGATTTGTTTATCTTAGTTTGTTCACTAATAACACTAACTCTGTCTATGATCCTTTGCAGTAGAAAACCAATTGCTAGGGAGGCATCTTTTGGTACACCATTGCCAGAAAAACACTACCATAGGAATGGTGACCATATTGTTGTCTCTTATTTAATCTAAAGATTGTGTTTGTAGATCTTGTCTCTGCATAGTCAACCTACAAGGCGTTATATACCTCTGTGGATTTTTGTAGGCCCCACTGAACCTATGGTGGGAAGAGGAGCTTGTTAATTTACAATTTTCTATCGACCACGCAGCTTGTCCTTTAAGAGATATACACTCCGCAAATTTTACCCTAGCAGATGTGCTGCCGCATCTGTCCACTGTGAAACCCACATTGTTTTCTAGAAAATAAAAAACACCTTGTAATTTCACTTTTTTCAGTTTATTGGGAGCCTTTAGTGATTTCCTTCACCTCTACAAATTATATCATCTTATCTTTTTGTTCACAATCTTCACATATCTTAATTAGTAAAGGAGTAAGTGGCCCATCATCCACAGATCTTGTTACTAAATAAAGCATTCTTTTTTTTCATTTTATGGGACTAGGAGCAAGTGTTATTATAGAAAGTAAGTGATATTTGCTTCCCTTGCGTCTCTTTGATGAACCTGGGCTTGCATATGAAAAAATTCTTAAAGAATTTGAATTTCCATCTCCATGTTTTGAAATTCACATAATGGAATAGGAAAAAGAGTAAACAACCCATTATCCACATATCACTTCTTTTTCATGAAAGGAATAATTCAAATATAGTATAAGTAGGGGAATATTCGAATAGATCACTGAATATCCACATATTCTCACAGTTTACATGCTCACTTCATCACTTGCACACAATTAGACCACACACTAAGCTTTTATAAAATTTGTATTAGAAGGCATCCAGATTCTGGAGATTTTGATAGTTAGTTTATTTTAGCTTAAATATCACACGCTAAAGAAAAGTAAGACCCTTAAAAACAACCATCACTTCAACTCAATAAATTCCCCCTAGGGGCCAGTAACATTTTTTTTAGTTCAGGTTAGGACCATTAGGGGTAGGAATCCCATACACCACCATGGTCATGTTACATCTTTGAAACATAGTTGTTGAATTTATAGGGAGCTTAAAATCCTTCAATCATCCCATGGAAAAGAATACATGAGCATGGTAGAGACCTGATTCAGAGGGGGTTTAGCTTAGGTTTAGTGTGTGTGGTACTCTTTGGGGCTACTTGACCCATCTAATGCTCGATAATGGTAAGTGAATAGCAAGAATCCAAAGACACAAATTCTCACTTATGAGCCTCATCATTGGGTAACTATATGGACCATATTTCACATCCTAGCTTATTCAAATAAACTCTTCTCACAATTTATTACATGTTTTGATTATATTTTGTTTAATGAGATGAGTCAAAGTGAGATATTATGCCTAGTGGACTAATGTGCATTGAATGCAGGTTTGTGAGAGAAAATAAGGGAATTTTGGCAAGATTAAAGGCTGAAAATATAATGGGACAAGGAAGAGAGATTTTAGGAGGTAAATAAAAAGGGAGTACAAGAAACCTCCATCAATCACACTAGCTCGGAGTACAAGAAACCAAGTCATGAAGATCAAAAGGCAGTCGAGAAAGTGACATTCAAAGAGTTAGTTTATCTCAAGTTTGGGATCCGAGCCTCCCTATATTTAAGGAAGTCATTAGGGACTTTAGTTGTATAAATAAAGAGGCATAGAGCCACATTAGGATTTAAATTTTTATTGTAGAAAAACTAGTTATTTTTGAGCTCTAGACTTATGGAAGACATTGCTATGTAATTTTTTGTTTTGATAATGAGAATGATCTTTTTTTTCATTGAGTACTAAGTTAACTCAGATGCCTTACTTCTAGGAAAACTAGTGTCTTTTCGATTGACTAGCCCCCTAGGTTTGGCAGCTACCCTAGAAACAACAGTTTAAAGCAATTCGTGATTTCTTCTATGTATAATAGATAAGAGAAAGTCAAAGGAACCAACTTGGATCTTCCACTTAACTCCTTTCTTGATCTCTCTCCCCCTTGATAGAGTTTGCAACTCCTCTCCATATTTATCTCGCTTGGAGAGTACCTATAGAAACATAGTAACAAAGAAATGCCAAAGCATCTTGATCTATTATATCATAACCATTACAGAATTTAAAATATAATGAACATACAATGGCATTCACAAATAATAACATTCACGATCGCACATTTATAAGGAAGAAAACTCAAAGAAATTTATTAAATAGAAGGGAGAATTACAATCCAGTTGTCTGATCCAGCATCACCCTCCCAACATCAAAGCCCTCTTCACCTCATGAAAAGCAAGATCACACCAATAATACAATGCTCTTTCTCAAATACAAACTATCATCACTTCCTTGCAAATTACAATATCCCATCCTTTTTATCTCTCAGATGAGGGATCCATTTATAGATGTGTGCAAGGGTGTGAGTCATCTCTGGGTTTTTGATTAGTTTCATTCCACCTATTTCATTTGGTTCCACTTGGAGATTTCTTGGATCTCTTACTCACTCCTGGGAAAATTCAGAGAGGCAAGTGTCATAGGAGAAGTTTCTAGAAGATTCCATGAGCATCCACTTGGCAAACTATCTCGGGCATTTGTCCATCCTCGCTTATCTCACCCTAGAAAAGGCCTCATCAGTATGCATCACACCTCGCTACTGTATAAGTCAATATGCATCGCACCCTGACAGTGGAGCAGTCACTATGGTCTAGTTTAGGCCAATTTTGGATGGTTTTTCAGGTGGAACTTTTGGGGAATGATGTAATCAGTTGACCATGATCTTTTGGGGTATGAAAAAACTCTTTTAGGTGTTAAAGATCCCTAGTTTATCGACATATAAGATTTGGGTTGAAGTGCCCAAATATGTCTACAACAATTGCCCCCTAAAGCATGAAGTCGTAAATCTTGACGTCGGGTGAAATGCTTTATCATGAGGATCCGAGGTTTTGAAACTGGAAGGTGACCTATATAAGATAAAATACAATACATCGTCATAATATAAGGTGGGCATTCCCATGCTCAGATTTATAAATTCATTTCATGTACATAGAATAGATAACCGTCTGCATATGCAGACTAGTGTTTCTTCATATGTAGAGTCATCATGCCTAGCTTGGATGACCATTTGTGTAGCTTTTGTGTACATTTGATGTATTTATACCCATGAATATATCGCAGCCCAGATGGATGAAACAAGATTCGGGGTCTTCAAACCCGTTCAATCTTCACCTGATGTACAAGTCAATCCATGTGAAGAGATGTTCTGAAGTTGAACATGGAAAGACATCACCTGATTACCAGCCAATAATGTGAGTTGTTAACAGACGTGAGAGGAATCACCGATAATGATAATGCCCCTCAAGGTACTATAATACAATTCACATGGTCTGAATATATGATCCGATGTCGAGCACCACACAAAATCTTTCGGTCGAAGGCCATTGATGTCAACCTATCGCCGGAAGTGAGAAACTTGCCATTGAGGCATGCAAGTTTCAAAGTACTAAAACGGGTGTTTCGAAGTCAACTTCTTGGATAATGAGTTGATGTTGACAAGAAGTGACCCATTGTAGGAGGGCCTCAATTTATCCCGCATCTATTACACAAAACGAAGCAAATGATTTTCTGGTGGTGAAAATAATTTGACGACACGAGGTTCAGGAATGGCGGTCATGAGAAATGGAGGGTGAAGGTATTACAGTGGATGAGGCATTAACTAGATTGTGGTTTCTCAATTGAATGACTTCTCTTAAACATATTAGTGACACTGAGATGGATTGGTAGCTTTAACCCAATAGATGGATGGTGCAGAAGACCAATGGTGAAGTGACCGGTGAACGGAATAACCCAACCTGACTCAATCATGGTGACGGAGTGAAAGTGTCATGTTCAAGAGCGACCTGCTACCATAAAATTATTCAAGTTCTCTTCCCTTTTTCCCTAGTCATTTCTAACCAGTACCTCTTTATTTTTGTCAAGCTTGAAGAGGATAACATGTGCCTGTTCTATAATTTTCCCTTCAAGCAAACTTGTCGCTATGTTTTAACGAGTCTAGCGACAGTGAAACTCATTCTTGTCTAGGTGGACAAGATTTTCGCTATTGTTTTAACGAGCTTAATGAAAAATATAACTCAATCCTTTTCATGTTTAGAGAGTTTGAAAGGGGACGAAAAGGAAACTCCAGTAGTTATTTTTTGTAGGATAATCCCTCAAGTCCGAAAAAAGGATAAAATAATATGAAAGGGATGAATTTTTTATCAGTTTAATGAGTTGAAAAGCACAAGTGCTCAAACGTTTTCGTGAGATAATCCCTTAGGTCCAAAAAAGATTAAAATATACAGGAGGGATGGTGCTTCCAATCACTTTAACAAGCTTGAAAGGCCAATTTCTTGACAATCTTTTCATATTTAACAAGTCTAAAAAGAGTTTAAAGGAGACTCGTTTTTTATGAATGAGTAGTATCTAGGGTAGCCACTGATTCCGGGTAAGCTTGGAACTTCTCAAAACATGGCGATGTGAAGATGTTGGCTAACAAAACCACTCATCGCAGTTGTTCCTCAAAATGGTAAACAATCAAGTGGAAGCATATGATCGGCCAAAAGAATGGAGGTGATGGCAGGAACATGATGAAGGCTCAAAAGGCTGATATAATGTCAATCACAAAGGTTATTTACGGAAGGTGGGTTCATTTTTTAACGAGCTTGAACTGTGGGGAACTATGCTTGGTGGTAGGTTTATTTTTTAACGAGCTTGAACCATGCGATAACATATGCTCGGCATGGGTTTCATTGTTTTTACAAGCTTGAAACAAACAAACATATGCTTGGTGTGGCTTTCATTGTTTTTACAAGCTTGAAATGAACAAACATATTCTTGGTTTTTAGTTTTCCTTTTATGTAGGATAGAAATGACAAAAAACTAAAAAAGCTAGAAAAGACAAAACTAAAAATCTAGAAAAGCTAAAAAGCTAAAAAAGAATTTGAAAAAGGTTTGCATGCCCCCAGTATGATGAAAAATAGAGTCTCCAGTACCATATGGAAATCACTACGGTTAAGTAGGATGGTTTCGTCTGCCAAATAGACAAAACACTTCCTTGGCTTCGTCTGCAGAATAGAAAAAGGTGAATGGTGTCTCAGACCAATCACATAACTTACAAGGAAATTCATATGGTAGGATGGTTTCATCCGCAGAATAGACAAAAAACTTCCTTGGCTTCATCCGCCAAATAGACAAAGGTGAATGGTGTCTTAGACCAATCACATAACCTACAGGGAAACCTATCTTTTTAGCTAGGTTCGTCTGCCAAATAGACAAGGGTGCATGCCCCCTAAGCTTCGTTACATTCATCGGACTACTCATAACAGTCAGGTGGCTAGAATGAAGGTCGAAGAGATACCGATGATGTATAAGGACCATTTTAGGATGACGATTGACTTGGAGCTATGTTTGAACCAGGAAATGAAATCTAGTCAATAGTGACAATTTTTCCTTCATTTGGGAAACACATCACTCGAAAGAGTGTTCAAACAATAGCCTCCATGTTGTAAACATAGTCATGTCCAAGGAGTAGATTGTAATCTAACAATCCTGGGACTACCATCACATTTGGGTGAATGGTTTTCCATCCCAAAGTTATCGGTAACTTTGGAAGGATCCCTAACGGTTGACTGGTTCCTTTGTTAAAGCTTGACAAATTTTGTGTAACAAGCATAAGCAATGGTGAACCAAGCACTTTCCAAGCAGTTGAGGAAAGGATAATTAGTAATGCCCCTTCATCTATGATAGTGACAAACACGATCATTTTGTAAACTTTTACTATGATCTGGAATGGTACATAAGAAGGAAGGTAGGATCCTGCTAGTCGATTCCAATCAAAGGAAATGACTAGACTACTTGTATGGGTACCAAAAAAACAGGTGAAATAACCCCTTGAGTAGTGAGAACTGGGGGATTCTCTTCCCCCAAGTTCATCGGACTCTGAAGTAACAAAAAGAATTTAAATGGTATCGTTCTTACTCTCTTCGGGGAAGGTATGATCTTCTGAAGGTAGAATTGGGTCAACTGTCACCTTGACCTATTGACTTTTGTCATGTATAGGCTCAGAAGATTCACTTTCAGCGGTAGGTGTTTTGACCGATGGTTGAGTTATGTTAGTCAGATTTTCAACTAGTAAAGGACTCGAGGAGAGTTTCCTGTATCCAAATGGAAGTCGCTGCGGTGAAGTAGGACAATTATGCAAGACTCTTTTGGCTTCATCCAAAATAGGACAACGGGGAAGTGTATGGTCCCCTTCACATAATCTACATGGAATTTTGACCTTTCCTTTATGTCCATTGACTTCACTATTACTAGTTGATGATTTTGTGTCAACATGATCACCAGAGGTTGATGACACTAGGTGATTCAAATAGGGGGACCATTCTCCTAAGATCCAAGGAAGGAACAGACAATCTATATGAAAATGGTCTCCTCTACAAATTATGCATAGAAATATGGGTTTAGGAGATTTAATGTATGGATTTTCACCAAATGGTTCATGGTTGCCCCCTTGCTCAATCGACTTCTTCTTCTTCTCCTCCTTCCCTTTCTTCTTCTTCTCAGCCACCTGGTTACTAGCATCATTATTTTCACCAAGCGAAGAGGAAGAAGGGGAGGGAGAAACAAATGAAGAAGAAGGTGAAGGGTCAACTTTAGTATCAACTAGATGCTAATTCGATTACGGAGGAATCACGGTATTTTGAACCACAGAGGTTGAGAAAAGCCATATTGGCAAGCCAATTGTAATTCCTAGAAGGGACAATGTGGCCATATACAGAGAACCAATATTTCCCCAAGAAGAAAATGGACTACGATTCCCCTCAAAAGGGATTCCTTGATTGGTGGACTCCATTATCTCAACCTAAGATCAATGAAGGAATAGGTATGTTATTATGAATTAAATAAATTTTAATGACACTTTGACACAACTTTGCTTTTCAATTTTTAAGAGTTGAGAAAAAGCTAAAGATGACTCTAGTCCCATTTGATTTTTAATGAGCCTGAAGTGACAAGTGCTCAGATGGACCTTTTCTTTTAAAGATTCGAAAAGGAATGAAAGTGACTACTCTAGAAATCTAGACAAAGGGATTACCAAACCAATCGCAAAACTACAATATACACCTTGGTGATAAATTAAAGAGAAATTACCAAGGACTTATGTATGGCAGTCAATCCTCCCGAATGCTGTGTTTAGTGCGTTGCGATCGATAGGGTGGCAGACAAGGCTTCCTATGGATAAAGGATATAATCCTATTGTGGTCTCTTAATATATATGTAATGGTACAAGGAGCACAAGTCCGTGCTAGCACTTGTCATATTAAAGAGGAGGAATCACCCAACCTTTGATGAAAACGATAGTTACTAGTTTTTACGATGGTAGAACACGTCTCTAGCCTAGACCTCTAGATGTGTTGAGTTAGGTTCCAAAGCGTTGTTAAGTTCACTGAAATTTATTTTAGAGTTGATCTTGTTTAAAAGTTTTCCTTTCAATGGTTTGCCACATGATGTTAACTTGAAATTCCTAAAATGCAATCTACAATGATAAACAATCGTTGTTTATTTTGAGCAATGAGAATCCTAGCTACTAGGGAAAGAAGATTCAATTCTTTCAAACAAAGAGCAAAGAGCACACACTAATGCTCTTTTCCTAAATCATTTTTTGCACACAAACCAAATGCAAATGAAAATGCATGTATTTTCTTTTCATTCCCCTTAATGTGAAAAATGCCAAAAAGGAAAACTAAGTGTAGCAAAGATCTGAAATATTTTACTCAAAGCGACATTTTCGACAATTTCTTTTCAAAAGTAGAAAGGAAGACTAAATGAAACTTTTCAATTTCGAATAGAAAATGATTTTGACACTTCAAATATCAACAAATCAAATCAAATACTTGAAGAAAAGTTCAATCAACTATTTAGGGAAGGAAGACTCAACGACACTTTTCTTTTTGACACAAAACGACAGATCGATTTAAGAAACTTTTTGACAAAGGATTGTAAGTGATGGAAAAATACATAAAAACATTTAGTAATCCTAATCAATGGAGGCTGATCTCTGTGATGCAAGCAGGCTTCAGTAATTAGGTATTGTTCATAAGCAACAATTCAACTAAACAGAACTAAAAACATGGACAAAAACCCCAAATTTCAAAAATGGAAATAGGTTTAGTCAGTCATTGCACCTAGGCTTCATAGAAATAGGGATGCATCACACCTACTACACTTAGGCAGTGTGATGCATACTGGTTTATAGTGATAGATAGTGTGATGGGCCAGGGAGCTCAACTAAAGTGGGTTTTGGCTCAAATATGCAGTTGATTTTAGTGAGTTAAGGTGAGCTATGATGGACAGTAAAGAGAAAAGTATAGAGGAATGATCTTGAGAGGTTATTAAGCTATGAAAAGGGCATCTAGAATGCTTGTAAGTCAAATATTTAATTCATAAACTAAACTGGAGATTGACTAAAGCAGCATTCTATGCAATTGCAGAGCAAGAGAAGTTCGAAGGCTATCTGGCTAACTTCAGGCTCCATCTATAGTTTATAAAACAAACAAAAACAAAAAACAAACATCTGTTTGATCTCCAGTGGAGTCGCCATTTTGTTTCTGAGAAAACTAGTGTCTTTTCGATCGACTAGCCCTCTAGGTTTGGAAGCTACCCTAGTAACAATATTTTAAATCAATTCATGATTTCTTCTATGTATAATAGATAAGAGAAAGTCAAAGGAACTAATCTGGATCTTCCGCTTAACTCCTTGCTTGATCTCTCTCCCCCTTGATAGAGCTTGCAACTCCTTTCCGTACTTATCCCACTTGGAGAGTACCTGTAGAAACATAGTAAGAAAGAACCGTGAAAGCATCTTGATCTATTATATCATAAGCATTACAGAATAAGAAATATAATGAACATACAATGGTATTCACAAATAATAACATTCACGATTGCACAGTTATATGGAAGAAAACTCAAAGAACTTTATTAAATAGAAGGGAGAATTACACCCCAGTTGTTTGATCCAGCATCATCCTCCCAACGTCAAAGCCCTCTTCACCTCATTAAAAGCAAGATCACACCAACAATACAATTCTCTTTCTCAAATACAAACTATTATCACTTCCTTGCAAATTACAGTATTCCAGCCTTTTAATCTCTCAGACGAGGGATCCATGTATAGATGTGTGCAAGGGTGTGAGTCATCTCTGGGTTTTTGATTAGTTTCATTCCACTTGCTGCATTTGGTTCCACTTAGAGATTTCTTGGATCTCTTACTCATCCCTAAGCGAATTCAAAGAGGCAAGTGTCATAGGAGAAGTTTCTAGAAGATTCCATGAGCATCCACTTAGCAAACTATCTTGGACATTTGTTCATCCTCACTCATTGCACCCTACAGAAGGCCTCATCATTATGCATTGCACCTGGCTAGTGTAGAAGTTAGTATGCATCATACCCTAATAGTGGAGCAATCAATATGGTCCAATTTAGGCCAATTCTGGATGGTTTTTCAGGTGGAACTTTTGGGGAATGATGTAATCAATTGACCATGATCTTTTGGGGTATGAAACAACTCTTTTAGCGGTTAAAAATCCCTAGTTTATTGACATATAAGATTGGGGTTGAGGTGCCCAAATATGTCTATAACAGGGCTAAATCTATTAGGTTAGGGCCTAATCCTATAAGAAAAGGCTCCTCTTCTTGTATCTGTATTCTTAGATTTATTTCATAGATTCATGGTTAAATTGTCCTTAGAAGTATTTCATTGCAAGTAATATATATTTGATCAGTTTGTTTATTAGTTTTATTCCATTTGTGATTTACTTCAACAGTAGTTTAGAAGAGATAAAGAGCCATAAAAAGGCTGCCAATAGATTTTTTAGCCTCACTTCTTCCTTCAGGGATCATGATTTGAGCAAAGGACTCCTATGCAGCCCCAAAAAGACAAAATTCTACTTTATCATGGAATTTAGGGATTTTTGTACTTAAGCCAACATTTGATCAATTTGAAAGAGTAGGACCTAGTCATCATTTCTCCCATCTTTAGCCTTACAGTAGATCTCATCAATGATTCCATTTTATGCTGCAAGTTTTCCTCATGCATGAAGTAGACAACTAGCTCACTAAACTCTGTTTTCCTACATTATTGAAATTATCCTTGTTTACATGATTTTTGGGAAAATATCAATGTTTGATGTAGTGTAGGCGTTTCAAAAGGAAACAGAGATCTCATAGCCTACAACTTCCTTCAAACTTCATCCATCCATGATTATTCCTTGCTTTCACTAAGAACCTCACCAATTTTATCATTTTACAAGGAAACTTCTCTAAGCATGCTGAGAAAATCCAACCATCTCCCAACCTTGGTTTTGAGTTCTGATTGATCCTAGGCATTTTCTTGCTTCATTCCATCCACCAACCACCTTTCCTAAGCCTTCCATCACCTTTAACACCCATCATTTTTCTCTCAACTGTATCCTGTAGAAATATAGGGAATCCTATAGGTTTTTAGGACATCCTGTAGGTTTTCCTGTAGTGGCCTGTTTTGAGGCTGAATTAAGGGAAAAGCCTCTAGGAAGCCAGACAAGGTCACCTAAGGGTCTCCTAAACCTTCCAACCATCCACCAGCATTCCTAAGCCACCTGCCAAATTACTAAAAGAGATTAGATTTCACATTCTTCCATAAAAAGGATAAAAAGAAAAGAAAAAACATATTTATTCTAGTCATTTACATGCACAGTAGTAATATTTGATGTTTTGAACTTACATGCCTAGGATAGTAGAATTCATACATGATTAACTTAGAATTATTTATGAAGCAGAGTCTCTTAGTAGTTAGTTAGAACATGGTGTGATTTTAGCATTCGTTTTGAGTCTCTTTCCTTATTACAGTAGACAAGTTTTCTCTTAGAGTAGATTTCTCTTTCCCTCATCAGTAATTAAGCCTCTTCTAATTCCATAGAAGTCAGGCTTGAAAAACCCTAGTGGTCTCTTTCCAGCTGAAAAGTGACAAAAGGGCAGAACAATCACTTTTACTTATGTATACAACACTGTCACCTCTAAGTTTGTAGGAACCCCGGGTTGATAAAGTAAAGCTGGTAGCCCCATGAGTTGCAACATTCTTTTTGCAATACTAGTGCTCATCGCTTTTGGCATTGTTGTCGAGGACGTGTATGAGTAATATGTGATTACTACTTTCTTTCTTCCATTTCTTGTTTATGATATTTTGCTATTAGTTTTAGTTCTGCAAGAGTAATTTAACTACTTTCTTTCCATTCTGCATTCTTTGATTTCCTTTCCATTCTACAAGTAAGATTTCATTCAAGTAGTTAGTTTTCATTCAGTCTACAATTTCAATTCTGCAATAAATTTCATTGTTTGAAAAAAATAATAAAAAAAAATACTTTTTTCATGTCTCATAGGAATAGGGATAACTTAGGGAAAATTTTTCCAAATACCCCCACTGCTTCAAATAGCCAACATTCCCTCTTCTTCGGTGGCTGTGAATTAGAGGAACCATTAGGTGAGAAAATTGAAATATTTGAAGAACCTACATGGGAAGAAGAAGAATAAGAACCCATTCCTACTGATCCAATCACTGAGAATATAAATGATAGAGGAAATAGAGAAAGTGTTGAGGGTGCCTTCCCCATCAGGGAAAGCAATGGGGATACTAAGATGAAGAATATAAGCCCCTCTTCCCTTCCTCATTTCCATGGCCTAAACTCAAAAGATCCATACACTTTCTTATTTAAAATTGTTGTCATTTTTCGAACCTATGACTACAGCAATGATGAGAAGAATTTGAAACTATTCCCATCCAATCTCAAGGAAGTAGATTTGCATTGGTTCATGGGTTTACCTGGGAATATCAACACAACTTCGACTTAGATGTAGTAAGACTTCAACAACAAGTATGGGGACTAATGCAGTTGTAAAGACACTAAAGAGGAAAGTTTTAGGATGACCTTAGGGCATGATGAATTCCTAGAAGATTATGAAGAAAGATTCCAGCTTAGCTACAAAAGGGCCAGGTGCACACTTGACCCTGAGTCACTAAATCTAGTCCTTCTTAGAGGAGTAAGGGAAGATCTTATGGATACCATAAATGTTTTAGTAGGAGAACATCTACTAGTTACCCTATGAAGATATCAAGACTGTCTTTAGAAACCATTCTAGGGAAGCTAGGAAAAAGGGTAGGGGTAGTCAATCTATGGTGAGTCCATCCTCTTCCAATGCATCCATCAAGGGTGAAATTGGAAACATGCTAGAGGATTTCAAGAGTAAGATGTTGCAAACCCTTGCCCTACATATGGACACTATGCATACTAGGAGAAAATAGGAGGAAGCATAGAGAGCCTTAGGCATTTTATACCCTAAGTGCACCAGGAGTAACCCTAGGAATGAATGTCCACTGAATTTGATTGAAATCTACTCATTCTGTGACAAAAACCACTCCATAGACAAGTTCCCTTCTCTACCTGGACTAAAAGTTGTATATCAAGGAGATAAAGGGGTAACCGAACAACTTTGCTACATAAACCAAAGGAGACCCCATGGGCCTAGGCCATACCAGTAGGGAATACAAGGGTCATCCCATGCATATTACAATCCCAACTGGACCACATCCATCCCCTCTTGGGGACCCCCTGCTCATCCTTCTTAGTATACACCTCCTCCTTGGTCCTTTGCACCTTAGTATCATTCCCATCCAACCAGCTAGTCATTTAAACTATATGCTCTGCCAGAGCCTCAGTGGAATTCACCGCCCCAAAGGTGGAGGCCCCCATACAACAATACTCTAGCTTTATTTCCTTCACCACTTGCTCAACCACAGCTTTTACACTCTGATCCACCTAAAAAACCCCAGATGAATGCCTAGCCAAATCCGAACCTGAGAAAAAGACAGACACAACCAATATACAGTGGAGAGACATCCTATCCAGCTTATGTTGTGGAAATTCAGGAAATTAACCTGAGATCTAGGGGAGTACTCTTGGACAACCAACCTCTACCTCCACCTAGGGAGGTTGAGGAAGAAATAGAGAAAAGAATGCCTAAAGTAAATCCACCACCCTTTCTTAAGAGATTAACCTAACCACTCCAGCCTACCCCAGAAGAGATTGAACTTCTGAGAGAATTGAAAAATCTTTATGTCAAAATTCCACTTCTCCAATCTATAAAAGATGTTCCTATTTACAACAAGTTGATCAAGGAGAAGTGCTTCAAGCATCTAGGGAGGCGAACAAAAGATGCACCTACCATTAATGTCATTAGACAACTGTTTGGCTTAATGTTGGGGCAGGCAATCTGTCCAAATTATTTGGACCCTGGAAGCCCTATAGTATATGTGCAAATTAATGGAACCATTGTCCCACACACTTTTATTGATCTTGGGGTTTCCATTAATGTGATGACCAAGGACACCATGCTTAAGCTCAACCTATAGTGTTCATTGAGAAAGACCACAACAATCCTGCAACTTGCAAACCACTCCATAGTGACCCCTGAGGGGATTGTGGAGGATGTGATGGTCTCCATTGACACTTGGGAATACCCTATAGATTTCCTAGTTTTCCAGCCTAAGGCTGAGCTTACTGGTTACCCTCTCATCCTTGGGAGGCCCTGGCTAGCCACTTCTGATGCCTACATTAGCTGCAGGGATGGAAATATGAGTATCAATAATGGGCATATGTCCAAGTAGTTAGTTCGATATCTTCTTGCTCAGCCATCTCTAGAACATGACTTACCTTTATGGCTGGAATAGGAGGAAGAATATGAAGTTTATTCTGCCCAACTCTATACCTTAGAAACAACCATGGGAGGGGGACAACTTGATGAAGATGATTTGATTGAACACATACTCCAATGTCCAACTTCTAGTACATTGTCCTTAGAAGAAGTAGTAAAGGAAACCTAGAAAAACCATCAAATTGATTTATGCTTAGCTAATTCCAACCCTATCCATGTCAAAAACATAGAATTGTCTCTAAGAGAACTTTGAAAATCAACCCATCTCTTTCTATTCACTAAGAAGAAAAGTTATGCAACATGCTAAAGGAACACGTGGATGTCTTTTCTTGGAGGTATAGAGAAATGAAGGGAGTGCACCCCTCGGTGTGTACTCACCACATTTATATCGAAGAAGGTTGCAAAATAGTCTGACAACCCCAAAGGAGGATGAATCCACCTCTCAAAGATATATCCAAAGAAGAACTGCAAAAGCTGCTAGATGCAGGATTCATTTACCCTATCTTTGATAGTGAGTGGGTCTCTCCTTTGGTGTTGGTTCCAAAGAAAAATAGTAAATGGAGGATTTGTGTCTATTACAAAGAGTTAAACAAAGCCACAAAGAAGGACCATTTCCCTCTACCTTTCATCGACCAAGTGTTAGATGGCCTAGTAGGGAAAAGATTTTTCTCTTTCCTAGATGGATTCAACGGGTACAATCAAATCCACATTAGCCCAGAAGACTAGGATAAAACCACCTTCACCTGTCCTTGGGTTACTTTCGCCTATAGGGTCCTTCCTTTTTGCCTATGCAATGCTCCTGCCACTTTTGAGAGAACAGTCTTCAGTGATTTCCAGGAGGTTCTGTCCAACTTAGGTATGGTGTTGAACAAATGCATTGAAATGAACCTTCCTCTTAGTCATGAAAAATGTGAGTTCTTGATGAATGTAGGGAATGTGCTAGATCATTCAATATCCTAGCAAGGACTACAGGTGGACCCAAACAAAATAGCTATCATCCAAAGGGTCCCACCTCTACAAAAGCAGATAGATGTTAGAAGTTTCCTAGGGTTAGCAAGATACTATCAAAGGTTTATAAAAGACTTTAGCAAGTTAGCTTCTCCTTTATTTGGGTTGTTGGTCAAAGACTCTGAGTTTGTATGGTCCTGGACAACTTGAAGGACAAGTTAACCACTACACCGATTCTCTGAGGCCCAAATTGGGCCCTTCCTTTTCATATACATGTTGATGCCTCACACAAAGCCATAGGAGCAACTCTAGGCTAGATAGATGAAAATTTTCCTTATGCCATTTACTTTATCAGTAAGAATTTGTCAAAGGATGAACTGAACTACACAGTAACTGAAAAGGAACTCTTGGTTGTTGTCCATTCATTGAACAAATTTAGGCATTAAATTATAGGTTATCAAACATTTGTACATATTGATCACACCGCAATCCAACATTAATGAATAAACCTGATGTAAATTCTCAGATTATTAGATCATTAATTTTATTGCAACAGTTTGATCTAACCATTATTGATGAGCCTAGAAAGGAAACTATTGTTGCAGATTTTTTGTCCAGATTAACTTTTCCTATAGGTGAGGAAGGAATGGTTGATGATTAGTTACTGGATGAACACTTATTCACCATTTGAGTTCTCTCTCCATGGTTTTCTGACATACAAAACTATTTGGTATATGCACAGTTCCCACCGAATTTGTCCTCCAAAGAGAAAAGAAAAATTGTGAGGAGGAGCACACCATTCACTTGGATTGGGGGCAACCTCTTCAAACTAGGCCCGTATCAAATTCTGAGAAGATGTGTCAGGGAGGAGGAAGTCTTTCACATCTTTTTGACCTGTTATGATGGGCCTTGTGGAGGTCACTTTGCAGCAAAGAGGAGAACATTCAAGGTGTTAGAAGCTGATTATTATTGGCCCACTCTTCATCAGGATGTGAAGAGATATACTAGTCAGTGTGATCAGTGCCAAAAGATGGGGAAGCCTACTCCAAAGGATGAAATGTCTATTCAACCTCATGTAACTTTTGATCCATTTAACAATTGGGGCATGGATTTCATTTGACCTATTGACCCTTCTTCCAAGAAAAAGCATTACATCATTGTGTGCACTGACTATCTGACTAAGTGGGTTGAAACCAAGGCAATCGAGGTAGCAATACAGGAGAAGGTGGATGAGTTCTTAAGGGAAAATGTCTTTTACAAGTTTAGGTACCCTAGATAACTGGTCACTGATCAAGGCAACCAATTTACATCCAACATGATTGAAGACTTGTTAATACATCACAAGATCAAGCATAGGACCTCCACTCCCTACCACCCACAAGCTAATGGGCAAGTGGAGGTGAACAAAAGAGCTTTGGAGGGCATCCTGACCAAAGTGGTTAGAAACAACATAAAATATTGGGCAGATAGACTAGTTGAGGCCACTTGAGCCTACAATACCACCTGGAAGACCACCACTAAATTCACACCCTATGAGTTGGTCTATGGGGAAAAGGCCCTACTGTCCATTGAATTTGAGTAAAATACATTGAGGATGGTAGCTCAACTAGATCTAGATCTCAACAGTGCACAAAAAGAGAGATTTCTCCAGTTGAATGGGTTAGATGAGTTAAGAATGCAGACCCTCCTACACACAGAGGTAACTCAAATTCAAAGGAAGATTTGGCATGAAAAGAACATCAAGGACAAGAGATTTCAAGAAGATGATTGGTCTTTGTTATATGACTCCAGATATAAAGACTTCAAGGGAAAGTTAAGGCCTAGATGGTTAGGGCCTTATGGCATAGAGAAATGTCATGATAATGGTTCAATGGAAATAAGAACCATAGATGCAGCACTAGTACAAAATGACCAATTAATTACTAAAAAACAATTAAAATTTTCATATAAATGACCATTTTACAGTCCATGACGAATAGTAGCTAATTTACAGTATCTTATAATGCAACCAACATTTAGTTATTTTTAGCTTAGTCATTAATTGGTTTTACCAATTTTACCATCTAGTAGTATATTTAGTCATAAAATTTTCATTGGTTTAGTCATTAATTTTCGCAATTAATGACCCAAAATACAACAAAATATATTACTATATGAATCCTCGAGAAAACCAAGTAATGACTAGATAAATATGACCAAAATGTTAGTCGTGTTAGAAGACACTGTAAATTAGCTACTAATAGTCATATATATGCAAATTTTACTCATTATTTAAAACCAATTAATGACCAAAGAAATATAACTAAATTTTAGTCGTATTATAAGGTACTATAAATTAGCTACCAATAGCCGCATATATGTACAATTTAGTGATCATTTTAATAAAAAATTATCATTTGCAGTGGTCATTTATCTTTTTTTGGTATTTTCATAGTCATTATAAAACGACTGATTTAGTAGTTTCTATTCATTTCATTTATTTTCATCCATAATCTTTATAAACAACTAATTCAATCATATATTCATTTTATTCATGTTCATCATTAATTAATATAAACTACTGATTTAGTAGTTTTAGATTGATTTTATGTGTTTATTATTAATCAACATAAATTAATTAGTGTGATTTTGTGAATAAATTTTAAAAAAATGTCACACAATGTGCATGCTTATCTAATATGATAACACAAAGTTACATATGTTAATTACGAGACTAAATAATATCAAGTGAAAATAAAAATTATTTCAACCATATAAATTTTATTATATAAAATATCAAGTATTACAATATGAGTTTCCAACTTAACATCGGTTGGACTACAATTTACACATGAATATTATTTTATCATTTCAAAACATTATCCTTGTGTTGCCAAAGCATTGGAAGTGAATTCACCAACTTTGAAGGCTTGACCATTAGTCTCTATGAGTGTGTCTTATGCAAGATATTGGCTCTAAGGGTATCACTAGACAGATTCTCTTCTCTCTTTCATTTTGCATTTGTCACTCTAGTGTTATTGTTCTCCTCTTTCTTCAATTGCTGCTTCTTACCATCAATATTGAGTTCCTCTCCTGAAAATGAAAGAAGGTACAATGTAGAGTATAAGGCATGAAAGACGATGAATACTTGAATATAAAATAAAGTAGAATATAAAAGAGTGATAGAACATATAACTCAACATTCGATAGTGGCCACTATGCGGCTAGATGACCTGTATAAACAAAACAAATAAAATGTCACCATAGAAAATAACACCTTAGGAACTTAGTATTAAACCTTCAACAAAACCTTAGGAAAAATCATACCAACTAAGTTACATGTTAAAAATATCACACAATAGATAACTTGTGAAAACAACTGGAAAAAAAAAATGATTAGTGTAAAAAATATCCTTATTACTTGTTCTAAAAGAGTCATGTTCCTTAAATTTGGAAATTCTTTTGCCCACATTAAAAGTTCCTCACTATTATGACCTATGTTCTTAGGATCAAGGGATTGATCCAACGTCATATAGGATTGTGGAGACAAAATGATTTAAATTTCCAAGATGAGTACCTCACTTGGTTGAATGAAGGAGCTAGTTGTGAGTAGTGTCAAAACCTTAGGGAAACAAAACACTAAGGCATAAGAAAATATATCACCACTTTCCACTGAAAGAAATAATTTCAATCCCACAATGGCCTTTGGGAGTACATTTTGTTGGATGGATATCACACTTTGAGAGCTGCTTATCTAATACAATGAGAAGTGTACATATATTGTCACAATGTCCCTCACAGTTGGACCTTATAGTTTTGTCCAATATTATTAATCATAGTATACTATTTAATTATAAATTATGACTATCACATAATTATTAGTTTTAATAATTAGTCTGAAATTGCATTTTTAGTATTTATGTATACATGAAAATAGTCATGAAAAAAAGGTACTTTTATGTGACTTGTTAATTTCGAGTGAATATAAATACACAAGAAATTATGGTGCTTCGATGCTTCTCTAGCATTATCTACTCATTGTACCAATTTCTCCCAAGTCTACTAATTTTGGTGAATTCCTCTTTGATGATGTCCAATGCCAATGTAGTGGACATTTATCTTTGATTTTTTTCTGAGCCAAACGGAAGCTCCACAAGTAACAACCAAAATGTAGCCTCAAATATATTATTGGGCGCCAAAAAGCAGTAATTATATGACAAGCCAAGAAACATTTCACATTAATAATCTTCCCTTTAATATTGATTAATAATTTCTTTGCAGGATCATGTAATATTAAAGTGTCAAGTATGGTCATTTAAATTCAATCATCCATCAATATCACCTTTGAGAGTGTTTAGTATTTAATACTTCCTATTACACACACAGTAGATCACCAACTTCAAGGATAGAAATATAAACACAACAAAAATGAAATTAAAAGAAATGCTAGGAAGTTAAATGCAACTAATCTTGAGTCAAGAAAATACCAAGCCCTTCACATTAACAAGGAATTCTTAGGCACTAAAACGTAAAACCCTTCCATTGCATCATTTTCACATTTTATTTAATTTCTTTAATTGATAACTAACTTTCAGAAGAAAAAAATCACTCAAAAAGGTATCAAAATCCTAACAAATTGTCGAGTGATTGTTGTATCAATTAAACAAAAAGTCAATCATTCGATGTTATTTTAACTTGCGGAATATGTTGAAGAATATGAAGCTTTCTCATCCCTTACTCCTAATCAAATTGTAATTCATGGGTTCCAATCAAGTAATCAATTTCCCTCCAAGATAGTTAAGAGATCACTTTGGAGAAGGACTTCTAGAAGCATTGGGATAGTAGAAATGGAATTAACTAGGAGGAAATTGAAGCACTTTAGTGGGTGCTCCAAAATATTTGAAC
>APFE030074420.1:9667-59173 GCA_000404065.3 Pinus taeda
TTGGTGGTGTGCAAGCTCCTCCCAGGGTCCAACAAGAGATTTCCTCTACTTTGACAAGCTCACCCACTCCCAATATGGCAACAAGGAAGGATAGTGATCTCTCCTCACAAGTCAACAATGGAAGTCCTAATTCCAGCAGCATTTACCCTTTAGAATGTTCATCTTTTTCAACCTCTCCTCCTCTGGCCTAATGCCTGTATTTATAGTATTCTAGAGGAAGTTATTTAGTTCCAACATCAATGGGATACTCCCTCTTTTGGATGGGGTAGCTCCTCTCTTGATGGGATAAGTTCCTCTATCATAGGGATGCAAGAACCATCTGGAGGCGCTCAATACACGTCAAACACTCTTCTAGAAAGCTCTAGAAGTGACCACAAGTAACTTTTTAGAGATGAAACTCGCGCCTTTTGACCTTTACAGGGGTACGCACCCAACCTTTAGCATACAGAGCGTATCAGTACGCAGGTACAGTATATTTGGAGTGCATACACGCAGGTAAGGTAGAGAGAACCTGCGTACCCAGAGATAAACATGTTTTAAAGTGACTTTCTCTCTTTTTGAAGTTTGACATGAAGAGTAAAGGTTTGAGGCTTGACAAGGAGGACAACATGGCTATTTAACTGCAGATAACCATGGTGACAAATTTCAGTGTAACAGAAATTTCAACTTTAAGATTCTTTATTGTAATTAGATCTTGTTTTAAGCATCCGTTTACTGTTGTATTTTGAGCACTATACTACTAGCATTACTCTAACAAATGATAGCCTCAAACTGAGACACTCTTTGAAGTAACAAAACATTCCTGGATTGACAAACTAATGTGAGGTAATTAGAGGTGAAAAAGACCCTTTTTACGACTCGACACCAAGACTCAAGCACATTATCAAAAGAAATCCTCATTTGAGTTTAATGTAAAATATGTGCATCCAATTGATGAAATTAGGATGCACAAACAAACTCGACAGATTATTTCTTCCACTTTAACTCATACTGCCATGAGTTTGTCAAATTTGTAGGTCACCTTGGCCAATACATAGTCATAGCTGAAATTGGAAAAACTTTCCTCACTAGCAAATGACACCAAGCTCAAATCCTTAGAAGATCTCGTGCTAAAGATGGGATATGATCCCTCAAACATAAATGCAGTAGAAGAACTTGTTAAAAAGAAAAATAATGAGCTCTCAGCATTACGGAAACAACTTAAATTGTCAGCTTCTAAAGATCTAATGACCAAGGAGGTTGAAGAAACCGAGACTCAGAAATCTGACATGATGAAGCTCATCATGGAACAGAATCTGCAAATAAAATAGATGGAGGAGAAAATGGAAAAATTGGTTAAAGAGAAAGAAGAAGCTATGAAGAAGGCTCAAATTCCAATGGATGTAGTTCCTCTTTTAGCAGTCTCAATAACCAGAGTTTCTACTTTAGGAACAACATCAACTACAGGTACAACAGGAGGAGTAGAGTTTCTTCATATTCTTATGTTTTACAAAGATAAATAGGTAGGAGTAATTGTGTTTCAATTATTATTATAAGCTTCTAAAGTGATCATCTATAAAGAGAATTAATTATATAAAATGTTTATTTTATTAATTCCCTCTAAATCATAAAATCATCAACATCTGTTGTAAGCTTATGCATATTTTGTTAAACCTTCTTAACATAGTTTAAAGGTTTTCTTACTTATGATTATTTAATTTTCAATTTGAAGACCGTGATAGTCATACCATCTCTCTATTTCTTCTCACCACCATGCAAGCTATATCACTGTGTGAATTTTAATAGCAGCCCTATGTTTAAATATTAATACTATTCAAAAGGTTAGTCATCACTGTTTTAAATCCTTTTCATACATTGGTCCTCCAAATTAAAACAAAATCCCCAAGAAAATCATCTTAGATTCCCTGCCATGATATCTGATCATTATCATCTCAGAGATACAACATCAATCTTACAACATTACTGAAGAAAGATGCATTTTCTTGGGCTCCAGAAGCAACAAAGGCCTTTGAATATCTTAAAGAGGAAATGTGCCAAGCACTGGTCTTAGCTACGCTAGACTTCACAAAAACCTTTATTGTGGAATGTGATGCCTCAGGAAATGGAATTGGCACTCTTTTAATGCAATAAGGAAGACCCATTGCTTTTGAAAGTTGTTCAATCAAAGGAAAGTATTTACACAAAGATATTTATGAGAAGGAAATGTTGGCAATACTACTTGCACTTAAGAAATGGTGACCTTACCTAATGAGGAGACACTTCAAGGTAAAAATAGATCATGATAGTCTTAAATAATTTTTAGAACAAACATTATCTTCATAAGAGCAGCAAAAAATGGGTCAAAAAGATGTTCGGTTATGACTTTGAAATCATTTACAAAAAAGGGAATAAAAATATTGTTGCAGATGCACTCTAGAGAAATGATGGGGATGTCAAAGCATTTCTTTCTTCCATCTCTATCATACAACCATATTGGATAAATGAAGCAAGGGATGAATTGAAGAATGATGGAGAAGTGTGGGCACCTATTCAAAAGTTGCAGCAAGATCCAAGTACATCTGATACATTTATCTGGAAATATGATTCATTATGGTACAAATATCACTTATACCCCTGTAAGAATTCCCCACTAAAACAAAATATTCTTCTGGAATTGCACATCTCTCCCTTAGAAGGGCACCTAGTATTTTTAAAAACTTACCATAGGATTAAGAAGGGATTTTTCTGGGATGGCCTTAAATCTGATATTCAAAGGTTTGTGGCAGAATGTTTGGTTTGCCAACAAAATAAAGTTAAAATAATTAAGACCCCTGGTCTGTTACAACCTTTATCCATTCCAAGTCAATGTTGGGAGGAGGTTTCAATTGATTTTATCATAGGTTTACCCAAGTCTAAAGGAAAGAGTATTAGCATGGTGGTAGCTGATAAACTTACCAAGTATGCACACTTTTTTGCAGTCTCTCATCCATTTAAAGCCATTACAGTTGCTACTGCATTTATGGAAACAAATCAAAAGCTACATGGAAACCCAAAGATTATTGTAAGCGACATAGATCCCATTTTCACTGAAAATTTTTGGACAGAATTATTTTCTTGTCTAGGTACTTAGTTAGCTCATAGGTCATCTTATCATCCATAATATGATGGGAAAAGTAAGATAGTGAACAAATGTTTGGAAGGATATCTTTGTTGCTTTCTATTTGATAAACAAACATAATTGATCAAGTGGTTGCCTTTGGTTGAATGGTGATATAACAATTCCTTCCATATTGCAGCAAAAATGACCCCATTTATGGAACTTTATGGATATCATCCATTGTCCATCACAACATGTTTAAGAGAAAATTCTAAGGTTCAAGCAAAGGAAGATCACATCAATCATCAAGAATACGTTCTCCAACTCTTAAATGATAACCTCACTTTGGCATAGAATAGAATGAAACAATAGGAAAATCAACATCATAATGAAATAATTTTTGATGTAGGTGACTGGGTATATCTACGACTAAAACCATACAAAGAAATGTCCCTCAAGCAAGCTAAGAAGGATAATAAATCATCACCGAAGTATTATGATTTGTACAAGGTGTTGCAAAAGATTCATACTATGGCATACAAATTGGATGCTCTTGCATCTTCTCGAGTGCACCCAGTTTTCCATGTTTCATGCTTAAATAATTTCATAGGTGACAAGCTCCCAGTTCAAACAATATTTCCAAAACTTATCGAGGAAGAAAAACTCATATTGGAACCTAAAGCAGTCACAGAAACAAGAACTCGTTAACTATGAAATCGATCAATTTTAGAGTATCTCATCAAGTGGAAGAACTTACCTGTTGAAGATTCCACATGGGAGGATGAGAATTTTTACAAAAGCATCATGAACTATTCAAGTGTTGAGGACAACACTTTTTTGAAGGAGAAGGGCATGTTAGATCCCTATAATACTAGTGATTCCCCCATTACTATTGTCATTATATCCCCTTATTATTATTGTTGGGCCCTAGTTGTCCCCAAATTGTTATTATTGTGCCCCACAGAAGCCCACGATTGTTATTGTTGTGCCCTTATATTATTATTGTTATGTCGGATTTGATTATATTGTGACCCCTTAGACTCCGATATATAGAAACGATGTTTTGTCATTTGAATCATTCGAGAATTTTTTATTTGTGTAATGTAAAGGAGGTTGTCCCTTCAAAGAGGATGATTTTGAAGTCGTTTACATACCTTTTCTTCTATTTTGTTAGTTGTTTGCATAACAATATCGGTATTGATATTCAGGAGAAGCAGAAATAGTTTGACGAACTCAGGAGAATTACATGCACTTTGGTGCCAGTGTAGTGCCCTGTATGCCTCCAGGCAAGAAAACAACTACAGACAGAGATTGAAGAGTTGCACCATAAAGAGGCCATCTTGAGGGCAAGAACACAACCATGGACAAAGGAAGCAAGCTAGCTTACTCTATCATTTCAAGCCATGTTGAAGGTCATCCAACAGACACAAAGAGCAACGGGCCTCACAGTGGAAGGCCCTACTATAGAGAAACTAGTTGAAGACGTACAATAGGCTGCAGTGGAATGTACAAGATATTTGCAGGTTTTGAAGATGGATTTATGTGAACACCAAGATAGGATTGTAGCGCTAGTTGAGTGAGTCGAGGGCGAGTCACCCAATTTGTGTTGGGGGACTATTGGGATGGGCTCCCTGGGGTTAATTTTAGGTCGAAGTTGGGTAAATTTTGTAATATCTTTTTGTAAGCATGTAAAGTCTCCATGAAATGCGGAAGAAGAGCACGGAGTTAGTATGATTCAAAGTGGGTTTAGTCCCTTAGGTGGGTATGTGATAGGGATGTTTTGATACCAGCCCATGGTCTGCGGACCATGGTATTGTAAGCGAAATGCTATATATAGATGAGTCATAGTGATTCTAAGAGGAATAGAAGGAAGAAGATTTTTTTGTAAGGGAAAGTAAGCTAAGTAAGGAAAGGTTTGTTTCCTGTACTTAGGCAAAAGGGGAAGGCTCCTGTAGCTGAGTGCGCAGATACCTTGGTAAGTCCGTAGGCTGAGTGCATGGGCCCCTGTAGCGGAGTGGGTAGGGAATAGAAGTTTGTATTGAATTGATTATTTTTAATAAAGAGTATTTTAAGCCAATTCTGATGCATTTGTGTCTTATTTATTACTTCTGCAAGTTTTTGTAATTTCATTATATGTTACAAATTATATGAATTAAATCTTATTTGGTGCACAAAAGTAGTAGATAAGTGGTATTTATGCATGCTATGAGTGATTAAAAACCTTCACGAAGGTCTGAAAGTTGTTTAAGTACATTTACAATAATTCTCTGTTCGAAAGGGTTAAGGGTTCGAAAAGGTAAATCTGAGCCCCAAGACTGCGTGAACCTATCACACAGACCTCTGGATGTAGAAACTTGGTTTTGTCATCCCCCAATACTACTTTAGGTGAGACTAAATCCTGCACTATACATGTTTTTACTGAAAGGGATAGAAGTTAGGGTTTTTTTAGTTGGCACAGATAATGGTGAACCTCCGTTAGGACCCATCAAGCCAACATGTGTGCCTGGTTATTACTAGGAAGAGTTATGAGCATGGAGATAATGACAATAGGTGATGTGGAAAAATTAAGTGGGGATAATTTTTCGCTATGGAAGGCACAAATGGAGGACATATTGATTTTAAAGGATCAATATTTGTTGATTGAGGGAGTAGCAAAGAAGTCGTCATCAATGAAAAACGAAGAATGGAATAATCTATATAGAAATACCATTGACACAATTCATCAATATTTGGTAAAGAAAGTATATTTTAATGTCACTAGATAAAACATGACAGAAGCGTTGTGGAAAATCTTGCCTGATTTATATGAGAAAAACATGGGATTGAACAAAGTCTTCTTGATGAAGAAGTTGTACAATCTCAAGGTCAGGGAAGATGCTTTAGTGGCAGAGCATTTTACCAAATTTAATATAATAACAACTCAGCATTCCACTATCAAAATTATTTTGGATGATGAGATTAGAGCCATCTTATTACTGTGCTCTATTCCAGATGTCTAGGAGAATTTGATAGTAGTTATTAGAAATTAAACACCTGTAGGAACCCTAAATTGTGATGACGTTAGTATAAGTTTAATGAATGAGGAGTTGTGTCACAAATCAATTGCGGAAAACCAGGGAGGAGAAGCTCTAGTCTTAGCTGACCATCAAAGGAAAATTGAATGTGCTAGATGGGGGTGTTCAAAATCAAGAGGTAGATTGAAATCAAGAATGGGAAGACTCACTTGTTTTCACTTTGGAAGAGTAGGGCATAAGAGAAAGGATTTTTGGTTTTGGAATAAAGAATAGAAGGAGCAGAAGGAGCAAAAATCAATCAACACAAATAAAAAACATAGAAACACAAAGGAAGGTGAGACTACTATTGTAGCTTTTGAAAGTGATGTTTTATTAATAGTTTCAGTAGAAGAAGTATGTTTATATATTTCTAGTAGTAGAATTGATGGTCACTTAACCTTGGATCATATCACCATGTGGCCCATATAAAATAATTTTGTTACATATGAAGAAGTTAATCATGGTAAAGTACAGTTAGAAATAATCATTTTTGTAATATTGTTGGAGTGGAAGATGTTCAAATCAAGACAAAGGATGGACAAGGTATCTTGCTGAAATAGGTTAGGCATGTCCAAAATATGCATATGAGTTTGATCTCTATGGGATGATTGGATGATGAAGGCTGCTCCACAACCTTTGGGAAAGGTGGCTGGAAAATTAATAAAGGGTCACTTGTATTCGCTAAAGGATCCAAGGCAAGAACCTTGTCTATAATGAATGTAGCAAAAAATATATCATATACACTTTTTGTTTGTAGAAATTGGGTTGTACATTTGAAACTTCTCATGAAGTTTTTGTCAAAATCACAAGAAACAAACCTACACTACTGCTTTGCGGATATTATGTCACAATTTAGAACAAACATTTTAGATATGCAAGAAGAAATAACACACACGAAACAAGTATTTTTTATCTTAGGAACGAAATTTGCTAAAAACCCCAATGCCTTCTTGCATTAATCAAATGAATAGAGATGTATTAAAATTTCTTCGCTCCACTGAGATCACTTGCAAGTGCACAACCTATCTCTCTGCTAAGTGAAGGCCTCCAACCTAGACTTTGTCAATCTTTTCCTTGGCTTGAGATCCTATTTCCTTGCACTATTCCTTGAGGAATTAGCCTCTATTATTTAGGTAATTCCCTCAATTGAATTGCAAAATTCATTTTTGGTTGATCATTTGACTGCATGCAACACCTATACACTCAAGACTAGTATAAAATTGATGTTACACTGCCTTGGAATCTCCACATCAAATGGGTAACTTGAATTATTTGCATGAACTAGTTATTTTGGGTTGATTTTTGAATTAACTAGATGATCATTGAGTTTGAATGAAGTCCCACTACTTAACTGACCTTCCACTAGTTCCTCCAAAAGTTGGAGCTAGTTTAATTGAAAACAACTTGAGATAACTCACCTTGATTGCTACAAATTAGTAATCACACATGTAGAACAGAACTCTAACTCTTCCAACTTGAATTTACTGAGTAAAATAGGTGAAATAAGCCATGTCACACAAGTTAACATCATCAAAGTTGTCTGTTGATGTGGAAATTTGAATTTTCTCAATTTACTCAAGGCAAAATCAAATTGAGAATTTCTTGCTACATTTTTCAACGCTCCCTCTTAGCAAGAAAGGGATCATCAACCACCCCTATCCTGCACCTGTGAAACTCTAATTTCCCTCTTAATAAGGACTTTGTCAAAATATCACCATCTTGTTCCTTTGTCAAAATGTACTGCAACAACATTATCCACCTCTGCACATAGTCTCATAAATGGTGATACCGGATATCTATATGCTTGGATTGATAATGAAAAATAGGATTTTTAGATAGCTTGGTGCAAATTTGATTTTCACATTAGATCACAGTTTGATCCATCATCTGACCAAACAATCCAAGATGTATCTTTCTAATCCAAATTGCATCAACTGTTGATTTACTGGAAACCATGTATTTCTATTATGATGAACTGAGTGCCATAGATATTTGCTTGTTGTTGTATAAGGAAACAATTGTGGACCCAATATTGAAAATTCCATTTGATGTACTATTTCGGTTTGATGGAAACCCCACCTAATCTGCATTTGTGAAGCCACTTAGATTCATTCCCTCTATTTGTCTATACCATAGTCCAAACTTGGTAGTGCCTCTAAGGCACTGTAGAACATGCTTAGCTAACCTCCAAAATAATTTGGTTGGCCTAACCATAGCTTGGCTCAATTGGTTGACAGCATAACACATATCTGATCATATGCTCAAAATATACATTAGTGAACCCACCAACTTTCAATAAACATTAGCATCCAATTCCTCACCTGAAGTGGCATCCGCTTTCCTCCAGTTGGTCGCTAAAGGTGTCTCCATGGGTTTCCAACTATCCATGTGGAACCTCTGAAGTATCTCATTGGCATACTTTCCTTGAGAAAAAAATAGTTTCCCATCACCTTTCCAAACTTCCAGTCTAAGGAATTAGTGCATGAGACCCATGTCCTTCATTTCAAACTATCTTGCAAGGTCCTCCTTGAAAGATCTGATTAGCTCCTTATCACCAGTTAAAATAAATTCATAAACATATAAGACAATAATAAAGAATTTACCTTCTACCAAGATATGATAGAGGTTTGCATTCGCTTCACTTTTGGTGAAGCCCAAAGTAGTGAGATAACTATCCATCCCGGTGTACGAAGCACATGGTGCTTACTTGAGACCATACAATGCTTGCTTGAGAATGCACACGAGACTCCTTATCAACAGTCTCAAAGTATTTTTGTTTCTCTATATACACCTCCTCCTCAATAACTTCACTGAGGAATGTAGTTTTCACATCCATTTGGTGGATTTTCCAGCCCATCTGTGTAGTTAGAGCAGGAATTGATATGATGGATGAGTACCTTGCTATAGGAGAAAATGTATCCTCATAGTCAATCCCCTCAACTTAAGAGTAGCCTTTTTCCAAAAATATGGCCTTGCAATTTTCTATGCTTCCATCTGTTGCATGCTTTAACTTGAAGATCCATCTCAAACCCACAACTAATTTATCTACTGGTCTTGGGAACACTTCCCAAACATTGTTCTTTATAATGGTTTTGTATTCCTCCACCATTGCATCAACCCATACAAGTTTCTCTACTACTTCCTCGAAAGAGGATGGCTCAGTCTCTACAAGCTTAGTCATTAGAGCCATGTAGCTAGTGTACCAATCTGGTGACCTTCTCTACCTATACTAATTTGAAGGAGCACCAACATTGTCCCTCGCATCCTGCACAAGTCTCTCAGCTTCCCCAGTCCTTTTCCTGCCTTCCCCAGATGATTCTTCTTGAGTGGATGTCCCCACTATTTTCTCCTCAGTTTGTGGTTTCTCCACAACTTCTTGAGGTTCCTCCTTTCGAGCTAAGAGATCCTCTTCTGGTGGGATCTGAAGCTCCCTATCAAGAGAGCATTGCATCACTTTGTCTTAATCAAATTTTACATCCATTTGCATAAATGTCATTCTTAGTGAAGGAAAATACACATGATAGTTGTGGGGAGTTTCTGTGTAACCCACAAATAACCCCAATTCTATTATCAGTTGTAGCTTATTCCTTGATTCTTTGGAGACATGGTAGTAAATAGAGGCTCCAAAAATCTTGAAGTGCGACACATCTGACTTTCTCCTTGAGAAAGACACCTCTAGTGTAATCATATCAAGAATCTGATGAGGACTACAATTGTACAAATAGACTGATGTGTTGCATGCCTCGGCCCAAAAATGTAGAGGTAGGTCATGGTCATGCAACATCACTGTCACAGCTCCCACAATGCTACAGTTCTTCCTCTCAACCACCCTATTTTGCTATGGGTTGTGGGCTGTTGTCAACTCTCATTGAATGCCTTCTTTTGCAATGAAAATTTTAAATTCATTGGACATGTATTGTCCTTCATTATCACTCCTGAGATCCTTCACCTTATTGCCCATTTTTTTCTCAACCAACGCCTTGAATTCTACAAAATTGGAGAATTTATCATCCTTCTTCTGCATGAAGAAGATACAACACTTCTGTGAGAAGTCATAAATAAAAATGACAAAATATTTGTGTCTAGAAATGGACTTTGTTGAGAAAGGTCCATAGACATCAAAGTGGATCCTTTCCTGGACTGCATGTGCTTTGTTATTTTGATCATGGAATGTGGATTTTGTGTACTTCCCCAAAGTACATCCTTTGTCTACATCTTGTTGCTCAAGTGCTCCTTTGGGGAGGCCTGTGGTTATCTACTACATGATCTTTAAAGCGCCATGATGAAAATGGCCAATTATTCTATGCCAAATTTCATCGACATCGCGACTTTGTACCTTCTTCAACTTTATGCTCAATGCACCACAATCCTCCACATCTAGCTTGTAAAAGTTCTTCATATGAACCTTGATCTACTTCACCTATCTTGTGGCTATGTGTCTCAGGAATTTCATTCCTTTGTTGAAGATCACATCATAACCACGGTCTTCCAAAACTCCAATAGAGACGAGATTTTTCTTTAAGCCCAGAATAAACATGACATCCTTAAGCCTATGGGGGGAGCCTGACTCCCTCTGAAAGGTGATTGTACTAATCCTAGTCATGTTGTACCTTCCATCCTCTCCCATCTTGATGTGCATCTGCAAATATTTCTCCTCTGTGTCACTGAAAAAAATATCTATTTCCAATCATGTGGAATGATGCACTTGAGTTCAAGTACCACACACTACCCATCATTGTCTTGGCCATGCATGCAATGAGGGTAAAGTAAATCTTGAACTGTGAAGCAAAAGCTTCACTTTCTACTCCTCTTGAGGTCTTCTTCCTTGCCTTCTTATGTGGACACTTTGTGGCATAGTGCCTGAATTCATGACAATGAAAGCATTTAATTTTGACAAATATTTCTTCTAACCCCCTTAACTAAATTATGGTTTGGATTGGTATTTCTTCCCTTTTCCCTTCTTTTCCTTTCCAGCCAATGTAAATTTGTCTTCATCCTCACCCTTGGATTAAGTCCCATCTCTAATATTCTACCTTATTTCCTCCTATACCAAATCAGACCATAAGCACTCCCAACTCGGTAATCTATCCATCCCATTCACCAAATCTCTGTAGCTATGCTAACTCTTGGGATGGCCCAGAAGGGATAAGGTTACCGAGTCTTCTTTAGGGACATTAACACTAACCTTTCCAAGTTCATCAAGACACTATGTAAACATGCTCAGAGATTGTGAAATTGTGTCATTCTTTTGCATATTGATACTTTGAAGTTTATTCTTGAGTGCCAACTTCCTATGGCCACTACTATTCTCAAACAATCTTGTTAGTGTTTTCCACATTGCAGATGAATTTTATTTTCCATGGAGATTTGAGGTAATATGATCCCATAATCCCTCCAATATTATTCTCCTCGCCTTGGCTACATATTTCTTCCACTGAACAAGGTTCTGGGCATTAGATGCTTATGGTTTTGCAACATCTGACTTGATGTATCTAGAAACTCATTGTCATCCAATATTTCCTCCATGCGGTCCTTCTATGTAACAAAATTATAGGTTCCTTCCAAGGCATACTCTAGCCTTAGTCCAATGAATGTCATATTCTCATATTTGAAGAAACCCTACTACATTGTCTTGAAATTCGAACCTCTGAGAAACAACTTTGAATTTCTTGCTCTAATGTGAATCCAACTTTGATACCATGTAGAAATTAGGTTGTATATTTGCAAATTCTCATGAATTTTTAATAAAAATCGTAAGACACAAACCTACACTACTCCTCTGCATATATTATTTCACAATTTAGAACAAAAAATTCAAACACACAAGAATAAATAAGACACATGAAACAAGTATTTTTATCTACAAAAATAAATTTGCGAAAAAACCCAATGCTCTCTTGCATTAATAAAATGAATAAAGATGTATTACAATTTCTTTGCTCAATTGAGCTTACCCTAAAAGTGCACAACTTATCTCTCTGCTCACTTAAGGCTTCTGACCCAGACTTAGTCAAATTCTACCTTGGCTTGAGGTCCTATTTCCTTGCATTGTTCCTTAAGGAATTATCCCCTATTATTTATGAAATTCCCTCAATTGAATTGCACAATTCCTTTTTGGCTGATGATCTGACTCCATGCAAGACTTGTACACTCAAGACTAGTCTACAACTAATGCTACATTACCTTGGAATCTCCACCTCAATTGCGTAACTCAAATTCTTTGCATGCACTAGCTATTTTGGGTTGATTGATCAATTAACTAGATGATCATTAAGTTTGATGGAAGTCCCACTTCTTAATTGACCTTCCACTAGTTCCTCTGAAAGTTGGAACTAATTTACTAAAAACAACTTGAGATAATTGACCTTGATTGCTACAAATTATAAATCACACATGAAAAAATGAACTCTAACTCTTCCAACTCGAATTTACTAAGTAAACTAGGTGACACAATCCATGTCACACAAGTTAACATTATCCAAATTGTCTTCTGATGTGGAAATTCAAATTTTCTCAATTTAGTCAAGGAAAAATCAAATTGAGAATTTCTTGCTACATATTTCAACACTATTGAAAAACAAGAAAACTCAGTGGATTTATAGCATAAGTGCTTGGGTCACATGAGTTAAAAGGGGCTAAAAGTTATTGTAGGTAAAAATATACTTCCAAGTTGAAATGCTATGAAATTGATCTTTATGAACATTGTATTTGTGGTTAGAAAAGAAGGGTTTGTTTTATTAGAGGTGGTCATGAAAGGGAAGTAAATTTGTTAGAATTAATACAATTTGATGTGTTTGGGATGCTAAATATTAAGTGTTTAGGAGGAGCTTCATATTTTTTTACATTCATAGATGATTCATCTAGTAAGGTTTGGGCCTACCTTATGAAAACTAAAGGTGAGTTGTTTGATATATTTGAAAATTTTCATGTTGTTGCTGAAAGGGAGACTAATAAATTGCAAGTGTTTGAGACAAGATAATGGTGGGGAGTATTGCTCCAATGCATTCAAGAATTATTGTAATAAGTTTGGCATTAAACATGAGAAGATTGTGCCTGGAACTCCACAACAAAATGGTATTGTAGAAAGGATGAACAACACTATTATAAAGAATGTGAAGAGTATGTTGTTGAATGTTAGATTGGAAAAGCATTTTTGGGCAGAAGCAGTGAGGACAACTTGTTACCTCATCAATATTTCACCTTCGACAGTCTTAGATGGTGGTATTCTTGAAAAAGTTTGGATCGATGAAAAGGTAAATTATTCTCACCTAATTTTTTTTGGATGTGAAGCCTTTATGCACATTCCCAAAGAGCATAGAAGAAAATTACATGATAAAAGGAAGTGCATTTGTATGGGATATGAAAAAGGTGAGTTTGGTTATCTTTTATGGGACCCAATTAATCACAAAATTGTTAGAAGCATGGATGTAATATTTAATGAATCTGAGATGTATAAAAGGCTTACAAGTGAAACAAACATCAAGAAAATTGTTGGCAAGTTTATAGAACAGCAAGAAAATATCCCACCTGTTAGTCCTTACAATCTCCTAGGCTGAAAAAGAAATCGACAAGGGCAACCTCAAACCACTTCAGTTCAGTAGCGAGCCCTACTGAGCATGAGATGGATCTCTCTAAGTCTCTAATTAGTGATATGACTTTAAAGCAAATGAATCTTAGGCTAGATATGTGTATCTGTTTGTTTGTTTGTGAAATGTTTTTTTTTAAGGATATGTTGAACTTAGGGTTTGGAGCCACAAGTAGGTCTAGGCTGTGGGAATACAGGAGAAAACATAACAAGGAGCTAGATGTCAGAAGCCATGGTTTAATTTGAGTATTTTTCAGTGTAGCATAGAGGACATAAAGTGGAAGAAACTAATGAGCAAAAATAAACATGATTTCATTGGCTTAGTAAGACAAGACACATAACTATGAAAACCAAATAACAAAGCTTGAGAAACAAGAATTTTGAGTATTTTATCACAAGGCATTCATACAAAGAAGAGATATAATTTAGATAAAGATGTTTAGACCATGAGAAAACAAAAATAATGAATCACAAGCACCATGAACTCACTGGGCTAGAGTTCCTTGAAAATAGCTGCAACCTGTATCTGCATTAGCTGAAAGTTGATTACAATGCAAGCCTCCTTCACAAAAAATTCCACCCTCTTCTCGTGAGGTGAAATAGTACTTATAGACTCTCTTATACCACTTTCCCACCTTCAGGAGTCGAATTCTTTGCTGGAGGAACTGACTCCAAGATTCTCTCAACCAACAGGTGAGAGTGAGAAGGCGCAACTCAAACACTTCATGAAGAGTTTGTTTACGAGTTTGCTTCTTTTATGAGGCCTAATAAACATAAAAAACAACCTATGATATGCATTTATTCATTCCTAAATCACCTAGCCTCACAACTTGTGCCATTACATAGAGAATCTTGACTTTGACCAAGTCAGACTAGAAACTAGAAATTTTACACAGTGAAATTTTACAAATAAAAACACAAAAAGTGTAGAAGCATAGCACCAACTTTGAGCTCATTTTCAGGTGTCTTCTAGGGGTCAAAATGCAAATATGAGAGAATAGTCAACTAGCCCTTCATTTATAGTTTCTAGAACAGTTTTAATTTATGAATTTGGAGCATGGGAAGACCTTCAAAGATCCATTCTCCCAGTGTCACTCCAGAAGCAAAGCGCCTGTTAAAAAATGGTCCAGAATGCTAGTTTTTTGCCACTTTTTTGTACTTTTCTCCAGAAACAAGACACCTATACAAAATATAGACAAATGGGTTTTTAGAGGATGTCAAGACCTTTCTAAAAATGTATACCTTTCCTCAAATGGAGGCCTGAGGAAAAAGAACATTGCCTTAGGCCAAATTTCTGAATTTAGACCAAAATTTGCCAAAAAACTCAAAATGTTCAAAATTAGCTCAAAATTGGAGGGAAGGTGTAAAAATGATATTTTTATAGCTTCATGGATGCTTCAACAAGCATCTCCAATTTTTCCTCATCCTTTTGATCTTTTTCGGCCTCCTTGAGCTTGTTTTTAAGATGTTTCACTTTGACATTGGCCATCATGTTTTGTGCTTGATAATGATGTGCCATGTGTTTAAGCATTTGATTATCTCTTTTTGCCTTCTCCGGGAGCTTCTCTAAGTGTTCATTTACCCTGTTAAGCCAATATTATTTATCTTGATGTGCCTCTAGGGCAATCCTTTCTTCTAGGTCAAGGTCTTCATTAAGCAATATTTGTTTTTGTTCCTCTTGCAAAGCTTCCTTGAGACTTCTGGTTCTTGGCATTTTCCTTTTCCCTTTCACCTGTTATTTTTCAGGCTCACTTGATTTCATGATCTCTTTACCTTTGCCGACTTGCTGCATTAGCTTATCTTTTTCCTTTTCTAGGATCAACTCTTTTGCATTGAGTTGATTGTTTTCCTGTTCAAGGAATGATATAATATACTTTGCCCTTTCCATATTTATTGCCAACTCCTTGATTTGGTAGTCCTTGTCCCTTTTAGTTTGTCTCATAATTGAAGTCTCATCTTCCTCCTCTAAATCAATAATCTCAAATTCATGTTCAAGTGTCTCCTTATCCTTTGCTGCCAATTCCTGCTTTGTCGATGAAGAAGGCTTGGCCCCTTTCTCTTTGTGAGAAGAAAACCCAAGCCTCTACCCTTTCTTATACACTTTGGTCATCTCTGGCCTAGGTAGCTGAATCTTCTCTGCTATTTTTCTAGATGACCCCATCTCTATTTGTTGTTTTGGCACACTTGGGGACTGAGATGCTGCATTTTCCACATGCCATTTTAAAGTTGTTTCTAAAAAGTCTTCCCAAGCCATACCCCTCTCTGCCAGCTAATGAAGGACAATGGGTTTGATGAGATTGTGATGAAACAAGCTTGGAGAGTGCTCTTTGTCCTTTAACTATATCTTTTCAGACATTTTTGAAATGCTCCTGAACAGGTAATTGCACATGTTGAGTGGCTTTTGAGATGTGAAGTGCATCAAGAGGTGACTATGTTAGGCATACAACTTGGAGAATCTACCTTCATAGGTAAAGAACCTCATAATGGTTTTCATTAAAGGGGCATACTTCTCAAGAAAATATCTGAAAGGCATGAGGTGAGTATCTGTATCTTTGTAAGGAGTCTTCAAGAAGGGCTTGTAGTTTTCAAGATCTAGACTCATTCCCTTGAACCAATATTTGCCATTGTCTAGTAAACCAGTTGCTAGTGAGATGGAGGCCACTGAGAAGCTAAAATCAATACTAGCAATGACAACAATCTCTCCTTTTAGTTGTGTAGCTACCCAATCTGTTAGCTACTCATAAAACCCTGCTTCACTTACTATTTTACAAAACTCCAAACAGTGAACATCCTCAAACCATTGCTTGATGAAAGGATAGGAGTTGATTTGGTTGTAGTCTGATGGTTCATATATGAGAATCCTTCCTCCTTTGTGTTGTCTCTTTCTCTCTAGTGAAGATTCAACCTCCATGATGACACAAAGTCCTAGAGATGTGAGGTGAGAATGAAAATGAAGTGCTATGTGAGATATTTTGACAAACTGATGGGAGGGGTTTTATGAAAGATGAGATGGCTTTGAAAAACTGATGGAAATGAGTGAGGAAAATAGTGAGCAAATGTGGCGGCTTGTAAGTGAGACCAAGATGGTTTATGATGAGAGTTGCCCAAAATAACTCTAGGAATGAGCTAGGGTTTTGTTTTCTTAGTGTTTAAACTTTGTTTGGAGGTGGATGTTCTGGTCAAAATGATTCATCAGACATGTGTGCAAGTGTGGAATATCAATTTACATGTTTTGGAGATGAAAAGCTATGATGACCATTTCTACCCTAGCATTTCCCATGGAAATTTTGCTACAAACCCTAGCTTGAGAAATAATTGACATGGAATGGAATTGAGGAAGCAAATATAGAGGGAGATGATGTGCTTACTTGTTTGTCAGCTTTAGAAAGCAATTTGACTGAGCTTGTAAGCAAAAATTTGGAATTTGGGAAAATTTGGGTGAGTTTTGGGTACTTTGTCCTGCGCACAACGTAGTTATTCTACGTGTAGCGCCAAAGCGCGGTGTAGTTCACCTACGTGTAGCACTTACCTCCTAAGCGTAGCGCAGTGTTTCTAAGTGCAATGCCTTCAAGTTTTGGCCAATTTCTCATAGGGAAACAAGTTTTTTGCCTTTTTGGGTGAGTGAGCTCGATGACGAGTAGTGAATCGGATATGAATGAAAAGGTTATGAGTCTTTTTGAGTTTATATAGGGATAATTTCTTCACTTTTTCAAGAAAAGAAAAGAAACCAACCCTCATTTGTGAACTAATTTCACTTTTTGAAGACAGATTTTGCAATTGTGCTTTTTCTTTCCTGAGTGCTGGAGCTTCCTTCTTTTGAAACCTTTGATGTCATGAAAATATGAAAAGTGTGTGAATAAATCATGATCAATTCATTATTAGTTGCTTTGTCATGTTTGACTTATTTCTGGTTTTTTTGATGGGAATGGTTGACCTTGGGGACCCTTGTGACCTAGTGGATGACCTAAGACCTAATGGAATGATGATGATGACTTGACCCATTTTCATGATCTATGATAGGCAACCAACATGAGTGAAATTTCAAACAATGACTCCATCTTTGGACTGACCATACAATGACCAAATTTGGTGTGTAAACCTAGAAACATAAAAATTTGATGATGAAAGCCTGAAAAGAACATGGTAAAAGCATTTTTTGATCCAGGTGACAGGCTAACAAGCCTGAAACTAACACCACCATTGGAAGAATATCAACAACAAACTCAAGAATATAATGGACAATGAGAATAAGAAAAATTGTTAGTGCCATTACAAGAGATTCAAGTGGAAAACACACCACCAAAGTTGGTTGACGGGTCTACTAGGCCTCAAAAGCAATAAAAAAACTATCCACCCTCAAATTATATTTTTCTAATTGATGAAGGTGAGCCTAATTTTTTTCAAAAAGCTTGTGAAGTGGAAAGTAGTGAAAAGTGGAAGAATGAAATGGAGGAAGAAATTGACTCTTTGTTGAAAAATAAAACTTGGGAGCTAGTGAATTTTCAAAAAGGAAGAAACACATACAAAAAAATGGATATACATGATTAAATGTGAGGGTTAGGAGAAGAATAAAAGATACAAAGAAAGGCTTGGTGAGGGGATTTGCACAAAAATAAGGTATTGAGTTTACAAAAAAAAGATCACCTGTTGTTAAAATTTATTCCATAATAGTTATTCTTGGTCTCGTTGCTTATTTAGACTTGGAATGTGAACAATTAGATCTGAAGACAACTTTTATTCATGGATAATTGAAGCAAGAAATTTATATGGAATAACTGAAAAGATTCAAGGAAAGAGGTAAAGAAGATGTTGCCTACAGATTGAAAAATATCCTTTATGGAATGAAACAGGCACCTCACCAATGTTATAAGAAATTTTATTCTTTTATGTTGAAGCATGGCTTCAAAATACTATAAATTGATCATTGTGACTACATTGAGAGGTATGACAAAGATAGGTACTTTATACTACTGTTGTATTTGGATGATATGCTAGTTGTTGGACATGATAAGAACATCATTAATAAGTTGAAGGCCTTGAGGAATAAATTTACAATTAAAGATCTAGGTCCAACACAACAAATATTGGGAATACATAATATACGTGATAGAAAGAACAAAAAATTGTGGTAGCCACAAGAAAATATATTGAAAAGGTATTATACAGGTTCAATATGAAGGATGCCAAACTAGTTGGTACATCCCTAGCATCACACTTCAAAATTAGTGCTGATTTGTGCCCTTATGATGACAAGTAGGAGGAAATGAGTAGAATCCCTTATGCTTCATCTGTTGGTAGCTTGATGTATGCCATGGTATGTACTCGTCCATATATTTCGCATTCATTGAGAGTAGTGAGCAAACTCCTTGGAAATCCAAGCAAACAACATTGGAAAGAAGTAAAGTGGATTTTGAGGTATCTCAAGGGTATTAGTAATTTTTTTTATGTTTTGATAATAAAAATGTTGTTCGTGAAGGTTACACATATGAAAACATGGTTGGATATGTGGATACTAGAAAATCCACCACTAGTTATTTATGTACTTTTATAGGAGAATCAATATTCTTGATGTCCAGATCGTAGAAAATAGTGACCCTCTCCACAACAGAGGAAAAATACATTGTTTCCATAGAAGCTTGCAAAGAGATGTTGTGGATGCAACAATTTTTAGGAGAGTTGGGAATAAAACAAGATAAATATTTTTTGCATTGTGATAGTTAGAGTGCTATTCATTTAGCAAAAAACCTAGAATATCATTCTAAGACAAATCATATTGATTTTTGATGTTATTGGATCCTTGAAGTGTTAAATGATGGGATAATACAATTGGAGAAAATACGCACTACATAAAATCTACCTGACATGTTCATGGATATTTTGCCAAGGGATAAACAAGAACTTTGTATAACCTTAGCTAGAGTAATGCAAACATGATAAAAATGCATCTTTGGAAAGGGTTAATAGGGAGAAGAGAAAACAATGTCAAAAACATTCACTCAAGCTTCTATTTGGTTTCAAGTGGTATATTGTTAGGTGTGATACCAAATCAAGTCAAATTTGTTAGTGCCCATGATATTAAAAACCCATGGTATTGGGCCTATGATATTATAATGAAAAATTTGTATATATAGGGGTGTGAGTAAAAAAGAGGAAATGTATGGGTGAGTAAGAATGAAGTGAGTGAAATGTATAAACATTTTCATTTTGATAATAAAAATCTACTAAAACGTTTTCCCATTGTTTTCCCCAAAATGGGGTTTTCCACATAAATATGCTGTTTTTTGTTTGAGTAAATTTTCTAGGTTATTTCTTCTTTCAGTGCATGGAATTTTTTCAGTTAAATAAATTTTCTTCTATCATTTATTGACAATACATAACATGACAGAAAATCAAGAAGTTATAAAAATGGATGTGCTTCGGTTTATGCAAAACAAACCAAGAGGTTTATGAATCCAAACTTAAAATCAAAGCTTCCACCTTGTCCACCAAATGTTTTGAATTTAGTAACACCGGCACATTAAAATAACATGCATGTGTTTCAATAATGTGCACATTTTTTTATAATACACACATGTTAATATAATGCACACATTTTTGCCTCTCCATTTCCTCAACATCCTTCCCAACTCTCTCTTTCTCTCCCTTGCCTTTCTCCCCCTTTTTCCTAATCCTCCCCTCTCTCTCCCCATCTTCCTCTTATCTCTCTCTCCCCCTAAGCCCCCCCCTCTCTACCTCTTTCCATATCCATTTCTATCTTTCCCCTTGTTGGGCTAATTTATTAACACAAATTCACACAAATATTTCATTATGAATCCAAGTTTGTAAAACTTGGAGGCATGTCTAAAATGTATGGATATCAGATGTAGTCAAGAATAAAAGATAAAATATAAAGAAAGAAAGAAATAGATTTTATAAATATCAATCTAATTAAATAATTTCTAATTCCCTGATGCAATATATGTAAGAGGAAGTGGCTCCTAACCTAGGAGATCCATTTGTGTCCTTCTTATACAATGTTACTTTATGAATAGAAATCCAAAACCATTAATTGATAATAGCTTAAGATGCACAAATAAATAACGAAAGAGCCTCCTAACTTAGGAGATCCTTGATATTCCTCATCAAAAATTCCGTTGGCATTATGATACAGGTGTTGTCCTTCATGGCAACTCACTCATATGAAAGATCACAGTACATCAGGTTAAGAACAAAGAATTACATATCAGATTACAAAAAATGAAGAAAGAGAGGTATACGTAGGTTCACCTTGACCAAGGTGCATATACACGCAAGTTCACTGAACACAAGTAGCGTATACGTACACACACACTTTCACAAAAGGAAAAGTGTGTATATCTTGGAAAACTAAGTTTTTGATCCAAGGTATTTGGTCCATGGTATTTTGATCCATGGTATTGGTCCAAGGTATCTGGTCTGAAGTATTAACCTTAGGTATTTGGTCCATGGTATTGGTCCTAAGTGGTTTTGGTCCAGGGTATTGAGAAAGGCCTAAAACTATAAACGGAGGAGAAGCTCATTAGGCTAGGTGTGCAAATATCGAATATCTGATGAAGTGTGAGATCTAGTATGTAGGTTATTGGATTATGTTACTGTGCTTAATCTGAACCAAGGATGAACCTTAGTAGTTGGTGAAGGATAAGATCTAATGATGGATCAGGATCTTAAGGCTTGAAATTAATTATCATTATGTGGTTTGATCATGTATACTCTAGATCTGAATACTGACGCACGTGTTGTTCTGTAAATATTATGATCTAGGTATAACTTAAGTCTGGAATAGCTGCAAAATTATGAATTAATATTTGCAAATGTGTACGCTAGCTGGCTTTGATAAAAGCGTGTATACATGTAGGTTCGACACATGGAAGTAGTGTATACCTCATAAAGTATGTTTCAGTTGTTTCTGCTTGCTGTTGCAGAATTCTGGGTTTTGGTTTGGGTTCTAGTGAAAGTATATTGACTGATCAGATTGACTATCAAAGTGATTTATTGATTCAGTTATGGGTGATTCAGGAAGTGATGTTTGAGTTTCAGTGATTGGTTGATGTAGATGTATTTGATGATTGAATTGTAGTTATAATATTGTTGATGGATCCAGTCTGAAAATTTATGAAACGTGGTCCATGGAGGAAGAAAGAAGGTCATAGCCTTCTGTAGGTTGTAGCCTACATAGTAGTAAACATATCAGCTAGTGAAAAAGTTAGGGGGTTGTAGCTCCCTTCTAGTAGAATCTGGAGAACGAGAGAATGTTGTAACCTTCTGCAGGTAGAAGCTTGCGTACTGGTATAAGTCTGCACCAATACAAAATTGTAAACAAATTTTCTTATTATTAAAAGACATAGATGACAGTAGTAGGTGGTTTTCACCCACATTGGGTTTCCACCTTATATCTTGGTGTTCATGTGTGTTGCTTTACTTGACTTTTACCGCACTGTCTAATAAATCTTTAATATACTGGTTAAAGTTCAATGCATGATAAATTGGGTAAATCAAAAGTTCTTTGCATATATGTTGGCTGCTTTAAGTACAATTGCGTATACATGCTAGTTCACTTAGCTGAAGTAGCGTATACAAATCTATTTGGGAAATTAAAGTATTGATCTGATAATATTGATTCACACCCCCCCCCCCCCTCTTAGTATTATTTCCAACAATTTCTATCAAAGCAGGCCCTTCAGAAGAAGCTTGATTGCTTGATGGGAGATCCATCATAGAAGCGTGGGATCCATCAAACTTCTAATCTTTGATGGGAGAAACTTTGTTTATTGGAAAATAAGAACCACAACCTATCTACAATCACTTGGAATGGATGTCTGGGAAATTGTGGAAGGAGGATATACATTTCCATTAGCAATTCCTACAGATATGGTAGGTAAAAAGAAATATGAAACCAATGTCAGGGCTGTCAATACATTATTGGGAAGTGTGTCACAATCAGAGTTTGTCAAAGTTATGCAGCTCAAATCAGCCAAAGAAATATGGGACAAAATCTTTCTAAGCTACAATGGAGACTCAGGTAAAATGTGCTAAACTACAAACGCTCAAAATTCAATATGAAACTTTTAAGATGCACAATGATGAAAGTATAGCTAGTTACTTCTTACGTATAGATGAGATTATTAATTGTATGAAGAATCTGGGTGAAAAGATAAAGGAAGTTACCTTAGTTGAGAAAGTTTTAAGATACTTATCTGCTAAATTTGAATCAAAAGTATCTGCCATGGAAGAAAAACAGGATCTACAGACTATCACTATGACACAACTTCACGGAACATTAACTACCTTTGAGATGAGAAAAGGAGGTCCATCAGATATGAGAGAAGCTGCATTTAAAGCTTTAGCAAAAGGAAAGGAAGAACTCAATAAATCAGGACATATTTCGGAATAAGAGGATGAAGTAAACTTTGTCAAGAAGCTTCAACAGGTTTCGAGAAGATTTAGAGGTAAACTACCTTTCAAATTTTTTGCCTATGGTAGAGTTCGTCATTATGCTACCAATTTTCCTCATAAAGATAAATATGATAAAGGGAAGGAATCTGCAAAATGGAATAAAAAACAAAATGTAAGTAAAAGGAGTTACTATACCGATGAAGATAGCGATGGTTTATCAAATAGTGATTTAGATAAAAATAGTAATGACTATAGACTTCTAATGGCTTATGACGATGATAATCTTTCGGATGCTTTAGAAGAAGATGACATTCATGAAGAAATATCTAAACTCAAAATCTATTTAGAAGAAAAGAATATGAATATAGATACCTTGACATACCAACTTGCTAAAAGAGAAAAACATAATGAAAAACTAGAATGTGAAATTGTGTGTCTAAGAAAGGATCTTGAGAAAACAAAATCTCTCAATATTAGATTTGCTAAAGGATTAGAAACCTTAAATGAAATTATCAAAGTGAAATGTTCTCCTATGATAAAGACAGATCTTGGATATACTAAAGAAGCATCTCAATCACAGAAGCCGTCAACCTCCACTAAAAGCTATCTTGATGTAGAAAATAACAATGAACAGTATGAAAATCGTCAAAAAAGGCATAAAGCATATCACCAGGTAAATCGGGCTTAATTTTCTTCTAGGATGAATAGAAGCCACAACCAACCTCAGGTAAATCATACTCAATTTTCTTCAAAGATGAATATCAATAGAAACTACAATCACCAAGTCAATAAATTAGATAATTGCGGGAATTTCTTTAGTGGTTAATGTTTCTCATGTCATAATTTTGGATACGAAGTTGCTCAATGTGTTGCTTACAAAACCATCATGACTAGAGAAGCATGAAATCAAAGGAATGTGATGGGGATGAAGAAAAGTTCATATAATAACTTTTCTCTTCTTGAAAATAAAATGGAATGCTCAATCTGTAACAACTTTGGCCATGAAGAATCTGAATGCAGGAGTAAATTTCAGCAAATATCTCAAAAGGAGCAAACTCCATTAAATCCCAAAATATGGAGAAGGAAATAACCTCAAACAAAAATATGTGGTATAGCCTTATATGTAGAAGGACAAGAAAACCAGTGGTACATCAATAGTGGATGCTCTATGGTGGGCCCCAGTATTGCAGCAATAATGCTGCAACTCCTCGGACTCCCTTCTTTAATTTTATCAACCTAGTAGTTCGTAACAAACTTGGAAGCGACGGTGTTGTATGCACAAGTACCAGCTCTTACCGTAGTTGTCACTTGGTCAGCTAGCATAAGTCCACTAGGAGCTTAAGCCAACTTCTATGAGCTCTTAGAAGAAGCTTTTTAACTGATGGTTGAAAGCTAACTCAAAGGAGGCTAATTTACTTGCAGAAAGAAGCGAAAAGCGGAAAAAAGAAATGCAAACCCTAGCAAACCCTAGTTTTACCGACTAACCCTACTCGTGCAAGAAAAATGATGAAAGCTACAGAAAGGAATGTCATTGACTCTTTAGAAAGGTAAAATTCATGTGACTAAGCTACTTCTAAAGTGAAATCTGAAAAGAAACATCTTTTTGTATTTTTGAGTAAGTTGGCAGAATTATTGTGCATGTGCTTTAACTGTTTTTTATTGTGCAGAGGTGGATTGGCGAAAGGAAATCCTTGCAGCAGATTGGGAAGGTTAGAAGAGGGCCTAAGGGGTCCCTAGCACCCTTCCAGATAGTTTCACAGTGATCAGATCTCAAGAAACCGCTTTCGTGAGCTTCTACAGGAAGTCTGCAAGTGTTCTACAAGATGTTTTGGAATTTCTACAATATGTTATGTAATTTCTACAGGATGTTCCGAAAAGAGGATTTTGGAGGGTTGATGGAGGAAAAATGTTGGGAAAATGGAAATGGAGGCTGGATAAGGATGTTAAGGGGTCTAGGACCTGGTGAATGAGGCTAAGGAGTGATTGGATTCGTTCGAGGATGGGGGGAGCAATGATGCACAAAAATGTAGAAATTAGGGCAAAGGGAGAAAACGTAGCAAATGAAAGGCAAGAATATAAGTTGGAGAACAAAGCAGGTTGCATGGATGGGGCAAGGGTAGGAGAGGAGGTTTCATAGGCGCTTTGCATGTGATTTTCAAAACTAACCAACAAAGACTAAGAAAACCAAAGATCTAGCTGTTTTAACCTAATTTGACCTAGACATCTGCAAAGACAGATGAACAAGAGTTTATTGGCAGAAAATCATGTAAAACAACTATGGAAACCAAGAAATAATGGATCTAAGCATGAAATTACAACTGGTATCAACTTTCCTAACTAAAAATCTAACACTAGCAATTACATTGAAAAGCAAAACAATGTTTTTGGTGGCAGCAAGAACACCTTGGTCCCAGCTCATGGTTCCACCGAGGGAGAGGTGAGATCAGAGGGGCTTGATAGCATTTTTCTGAATATCTTCTCTATTATTAACCTATCAAATCAATCTAAACATGAAAAGCCTTTTTAATCATCAAAAGCAACCTAAATAACAAAACAAGATTTAAATCTAAATAGCAGATTTTATTCTAAGAATGCAGCAAAAACACATAAAGGTAAACAAAGGAGGTACTGGGAACTTGGGTTGGGCCCAACCCTAAGAGCTACAGCCTCCTGAGAAAGATTAGAGCTGGTGCAAAGCTGGATTCATCTTTATTGCTCGAGAAATAATAGTTACATCAAAAACCGTCTATAAGAACAAGCTCGAAAATGTGCTGAAATGCAGAGCTAACCTACTACCTAAAAAATGACTAAAATCGAACTAAAAACTAGCTAACTTCTGCCAACAAAGTGACTAACTGAAATGAGGCCTTAAGCCTTCTTATTTATACAAATTGAGGACCCCAATAGTCCTCCAAAACTTTAGGAACTCAGCTGCCGAAACTTGTAGTTAACAGCAACTTTACTAGCCCTTGCTCGACTACCTTTGTGATAATCGATTTGGTGGTCCTTGAACTCCAAGCTGATGGTGGCGAATTTGAGGTAAGGGCCCATAAATGAAGGGGATGCCTTCCTACAAATCCTCTCCACGAATTTGGCTACCAAGTGCTCATTTAAACCTTTGATTTTGTCTCCAAATTGACCAAAAAAGACTACATAAGCACACATTAGACTTGTTGGCATAAATGACTAACCCAGTTCACTCTATTATCATAAATATAATAAAAACATTGCAATAAACAATGAGAATGGTGGATTTAAGTCAAATTAGGAGCTGAATGAGCCCTATATTATCCATTTTTGGGGCTCATCATCACCCCCTACTGAAAGTGTTGCTCATCCTCTGAGAAACTAATCTATCTCTTCATCTTTGATGGCCCTGGTGGCCTCCCTGTCATGCCAAGCTTCTGAAGTGATGTGCTCTTCTCAGTCATGAAACCATGCTTTTCTCTCTACTTCTTCCCACTGCCTGTGCTCCTTTTCTTGTAGCAGTTTTGTTAGTGCCTCAACCTCAGGTCGTAGCTTGTCATCTCTTTGCTGTTCATCAGATGTTTCCTTGTCTTTCCTTCTTCCTGTGATTGTTTGGCTGCCTTTTCCTCCAATTTCGCAGTCTCTCTTAGCTTAGCCCGAGTTTCCTGTAGAGAATTCTCAGCTTCCTTTAGAACTGTCTCAGCTTCCTGTAGAGCTGTCTTTGAGTCCATCATATGAATTCTCTTTCTCCAAGTGAAGGTGTTTGGCTTCCTCATTCATAGGTGATGGATATCTTTGAAGGAGACTCCTCCTTTTGTTTCGCTGTTGTGTCCTTAATGACAATTTTCTCCTTTGACTGTTGCTGGGGTCTGCCTACTTTTACCTGTGTGCTCCTCCTTTCCTTAAAGTACAAGGAAGTTTGCCTTTTTCTCTTCCCTTTTTGTTTTGGAGGTGTGCTTAAGGTGGCAAGCACGGCTGCTGCCTCCCTGGCTAGAATCTTAGGAGATTTCTCCTTCTGCTGCTCTGTGTCCATGCTTCTTATAGAAACTGTTTTTGGACTTCCTGTAGAAACTATTTTCAGACTTCCTGTAGAAACTGTTTTCAGACTTCCTGTAGAAACTGTTTCGGCCTATTTGGCTAGATGTGTCTTTCCTTTTAATTCCTGTTTGGTTGCCTTGGTTGTGCCCTCCTTTGTTCGGACTTTTTCAGTCCTCTCTGCTCTACTCTGCAGTCGTTTCTCCTTGGGTGTTTGTGCCATTGGTCCTCCCACACTTTTAGGCTCAGCAACTTGGCCTTTTCCTTGTTTCCCCTTCTGTTCTTTCTGTAGTGGTTTGTCCTGTGTTTCTTTACCACTGGCTTTCTCTCCTACCTCAGTGTGTTCCCTTTCTTCACTGCTGGATGAGGTGAGTTCCTCGGCCAGAATTCAGATATCGTCATCGCTAGAAATGTTGCGGAAAATCTCCTAAGAGAGGGGGATAGTGTAGGTGTGGAGGACATCTTCTACTAAAAGCTTGATGAGCCCATGATGGGATAACTGATCCGGTGTCCCTTCCTTTAATTTTGTGCCACATTCAATCAATGATTGCAGAAGAAAATAGGGGATACTCAACTTCTGTTCTAGAGGTAAATCCATCCCATGTCTTAGTTCACTTAGCAACCTGAAATGATAGTCGTAAACAATATTGAACTGCCCCTCACAGGTAAGATATTTCATGATTTGGAGACTGGCTTCGCTCCAAAGGGGATGTAAGCTGGCTCTCCGTACCCCATTCTTGCCTTCTGCAAAACGTTCCTCAGGTAGGAAGAATTCTTTCTTGGATTTTTCGCCCAATGCCCTCTCCTCCTTGTTCCAAGGTATCCCTAGTGGCAGACCAGTAACCCAACTAATGAGTTCAGGGGTAAGCTATAGGGTCAACCCTCTGAAGTTCACTGTGTCCTGTGTCTTTGATTTAGGTCGCACGGACATTAAGAATTCCTCTGTTATCTCATCATCATGACCCTGGATTTTGTCACAAAAGGTCATCCAATTGGCACGGGTGAAGAGGTTCACCACCTCAGGATGTTCACGTAATTTACTGGAATCTAAGGGTTCCTTCCTGATAAACCCCCTTGGCATGGTGAGAGTGCTCTGTTTTAATCCTCGTAGCAGAAAGGGACAATTGTTTTATGGTTTCATCCTTTGAACTTCAGGAAAGGATCTCTCGGGTGTTTAGAGTTTAATCTGCACCAATTCCTTGGTTCTAATGCTTTTGCTGCCCAAAACTCCGCTCTCCGTGTATAGAAGGAAGAATTAGGTTTCCACAGATAGGGAACAAAGCTCAATTTTCATCCCCAACATACATACAACCGTGTAAATTCAAATTCTTTAGACACAAGTTAGCCCTCACAGTGCTTTATATTTTGTACAGGAAAAAAAATGTTTTAACAGGAACTGTGGAGGAGAATATTGAAGCAGAACCGACTAAGAAATTCTGTGCAACACAGGCAAACTGTTATTTTCAACTCACATGCAGACTTGTCTCTAATCCTCCAATTCAAAATAGCTCAATTCATCACCTTTGCAGAATATATCATGCATGGAAGAGTGTCTCGAGCCTACCTCTCTCAGAACTTGAAATTCGATGAAGAAAAGTCCAGGATTCCCTGCTTTAGAACGTTGTGCCATACTTCCTGTAGAATGCCGATAAGTAGGAGGGTTTTAAAAAATTGCTGAGAAAGGATGGTTTGCTGCTATGGAGGTGGTATGGCGCTTGTTGCAGCTGCAAGGGCGATGATAAACTGGAAACAACAGTGGTGAGAGTTCGATTGGTTGTTTATGAGGATTTCTGTTGATGGAGGGTGAGCTGGCCAACTGCACCGTTGGCCCCATGCAGACTGTTGGTTGCCACTGTAGTGTTTAACTATTTTTTCTCTACCTGTAATCACATCCATCAATCATGCTGAAGTTTAAATGGTCACCACTACCTGTTTCCAGATTTCCTCCTAAGATGGCTGAGCACACGTGTCGTATTCACCCACCGAGCACTATTTGAACTGGATGAGGGTGGCCAGTTAGCTGGTCATCGATCTTTTTAATCACAACCATCTCATTGCTCACGTAGTTTTCTAATTACATTCATGCAATCATAGGGACGAGTTTAGTCACATACCTGGAAGTCGAATGTGGTTGCTGTGAGGTGTTGTGGCCTGTCCTTCTGCTTCATGCATTTGTTTCTATGGTTGCATGATGGCTTGGTTACTAATTCATGGCTACTTTTCTTGTGCAGGTATCCTCTGGCCGGATCTATGTTGTAGGAGTTTGCTTCCATGTTCAAACTTGCACCCTCAAGCTACTGATGTTGAATTTTTACAAGATAGCGATTTACTTTCTCCACAGCTCCCAAACGATAGACCAGATCGATCTGAAACTTTTTGAGCATGTTTCTATCATCATTGTGCACCTCCCATAGAAAAAATGCAATTAATGGATGCACAAATTTCTAGAAAAATGGAAAATGGCTGAAGATTACAGAGGTCAATTTCTCATAAACCGTGCATTGGAATCAACTAAAACTTCTTGGGTAGGTTACTATCACCCATATGCATCTCTCCATGAAACAGGTTTTGAAACAGATGCACGGATATGGAGAAAATGCAAAAATGGATGAAGGTGATGGAGGCTGATTTCTTGGAAATCGTGCACCAGAATTGGCTAAAACTACTCGGGCATGTTGCCATCATCTTTGTACAACTCCATGTAAAACGGTTTTGTAACTGGATGCACAGTTTTCGCGTGAGGGAAAAAACAAATTTCTATTCTATGTATTTTTGCTTCAAAGCATTCTGCAGGTTTTTGCATAGAAAGAAAAAATGAGCTTTGCCTGTGATGCAGGCATGAAAATGATGGAAGAGGAGTTTGAAGAAGGTAGGAGGACTTATGAACCCTTTAGGAATCTATCATGTTCACCAAACTGCCTTTTCGAAATCCATTTCCAGCCTTTTGTAATTTCTACAAGAACTTCCTGTAGAAAACACAGTTTTCATAAAAGAAGCACAATGAGGTGGAAAAATGATGGAGAATGGTGAGGGATGGAAACAAGGGTGGCTGCAGGCCTAACAAACAGATTCCAACCTTCAGATGCCCCTCCAAAATCGAATTTGACTCGCTCAAAGGTTCTACAGGATGTTTCCTGTAGAAATACAGAACTTCCTGTAGAAAGCTCAGAACTTCCTATAGAAAGCCCAGAAATTCCTATAGAAGGTGGAATCTCAACCTGAATGTGATCAAATCCTAGGAAAGGAAAGTGGCCATGGAGGGAGTGTCTGTAGGGATGTCTTGTAGCCTGGTATGGATCGCTATCCTCGTTTTACACGACACTCCTTACCTGCAATGTGTTCCCTGCAACCTGCAATTATTTTATAGAGATTAGGCCTATTTTCCCTTCTTCTTTTTTTTGAAAACAACTAGGGTGCCTCATGGAGGTTTTCACCCTAATTGCCTGCCCTAGGCACCTCCAAGGGAGGTTTTCACCCAGGGATCTTATTCTCTTTTTCTTTTCTCTTCTTTCCAGCCCATTGACCGCCTCATGGAGGTTTTCAATCAATGAGCCAATCTGAGGCACCTCTGAGGAGGTTTTCACCTTAGATTTTTATTTTCCTCTTATTTTCATTTTTTCTCTTTTTTCTTCTCTCTTTTTTTTTTTTCACCCTACCCTACTTGAAAAACAAAATCATTTTCAAGTATAAGAACACTTCCAATGGAGCCATGTGCACATCGAGATTAGAGACAAACTGATGTGGATGCTTGAAATGCATGCTTTGACAAGTATCCAGATTTGAGAGAGCAAATGATTTGACTTTGAAGGGATTAAGCATAGCTGAGGAAGAGAGTACTGCTTCAACTTAGTGACCATCTGGAACCACATCTAAATATAGCTCTAATATCCTTGGTACTTTTGCTAATATGGATCATTCTTCATGTCACCTTCTACCATGACCTTCTCATCTTCCTCTTTTTGTTGATTTTTCTTTTGAGTACATGGAGGATTTGATGGTAACCATGAGGGAACTCTCTCGATCTCTGATTCTGATGTCTTCTCTTCATAAAGTGCAACCCAAGGTTCTTTGATATCCTCCTTTGAATCTTCTTTTGCTGGATGTGGTCCTTCAATGCTGTCAATATAATGTCTTTCTAGCAATACTCTTCGTGAGCTATGGTGAATATCATTGAGCTCAAGAGGAGTTGTTTGGACATGTTGTGCCTCAACATTGCAATCAGGTTGAACTACTCCAATGTGTGGGTTTGGAAATGGTGGTATGGGTAGTTGAGTGGGGGTGTATATTTGAGATGGATGTGGATGGGGTTGTGGTTGGGCAGGTGACAGAGGAAAATGAGCGGGAGGAGAGTTGTACTGGGGCCTCCACCCCTGATGAGGTGCATTCCATTGAGGTTGTGGCTGAGCATAAGAGTGAAACAAATGAACAACTGGAGAAGCATGGTATTGAGGAGGATAGGACCAAGGAGGGGGCGTGGACCAGGAAGATGAGCAGCGGGACCCCAAGAAGGCATGGAAGTGGCTTGATAGGGGTCGTAATAGGTCTGGGATGTCCCTTGCATTCCCTGGTGGTAGGGTATGGGTCCATGTGGCCTCCTTTGGTTCATATAATAGAGTGATTCAGTGGCTCCTTTGGCTCTCTGATATGGATCTTTAAGTCCAGGCAAGGAAGGGCACTGATTCGTAGGATGGTATTCTTCACAGACAAAACACACTTCTATGGACTGCAATGTACATTCATGCCTAGGATGCTTTCTAGTGCACCTAGGACAAAAGATGGCCAAAGCCCTCTTGGCTTCCTCTTACTTCCTTGGATCTGAAAGTTATCCAGTTGCATGGCAAGAAACTGCCTCACATCGCTCTTGAAATCTTCCATCTGATTTGCAAATTCGTTTTTGGATAAGGTACTGCTACCAACATTTCTTGTTGTAGCCATTTTCTCCAAAGGAATGTTTTCTTATTCTTATTCCCATGAGGTTATTCAAATATGTCTTTTTGTCCACCTAAGGGTTCTTTAATCACAGCCATCGACGAAGAGAGAAGGTTGGCTGTGTGAAGCAGTGGGGGTGTTGTGCAATCATTTTTCTGAATTATCTCTACTCCTACAAGGCATGAAAGGAAATCTTTTTGGTTTATTTTTGTTTTTTTCTGCTTGTACCTACAAAACTAAAATAGATTGAACTGCAACTAACTAAAATCTATCTTGCTGAAATGAAAATGAAGAATTGAAATGAAAGTAGGAAAGGATTAATCTATTTTGCTCAAATGAAATTGCAGGAATGAAATGCTAAGCTATGCTTGCAGAATGGAAATTGCAGAATTGAAATGTTAATCTACGTTACAGAATTGAAATTTTGATCTATGAAAGCGAGAAATATCTAATCTACACTTGCTGAAATGAAATGAAAGCAGGAAATGTATAATCTACTTTTGCAGAAATGAAATTGCAGACTGGAAATGAAACAACTACTCTATGCTCGCTGAAATAAACTACTTAGAAGAAGGTTGTAGTAGAAAATAGAAGAAAAGCAGCAATCACCAATACTCTGACGCTTCCCCAGAAACGGTGCCAAAAAGATGGTGGGCCCCAGTATTGCAGCAATAATGCTATAACTCCTAGGACCCCCTTCTTTAATTTTATCAACCCGGTAGTTCGTAACAAACTTGGAAGCGACGGTGTTGTATGCACAAGTACTAGCTCTTGCCACAGTTGTCACTTAGTTAGCTGGCACAAGTCCACTAGGAGCTTAAGCCAACTTCTATGAGCTCTTAGAAGAAGCTTTTTAACTAATGGATAAAATCTAACTCAAAGGAGGCTAATCTACTTGCAGAAGGAAGCGAAAAGCGGAAAGGAAATGCAAAACCTAGCAAACCCTAGTTTTACCGACTAACCCTACTGGTGCAAGAAAAATGATGAAAGCCACATAAAGGAATGCCATTGACTCTTTAGAAAGGTAAAATGCATGTGACTAAGCTACTTCTGAAGTGAAATCTGAAAAAAAACATCTTTTTGTATTTTTGAGTAGGAAGAATTATTGTGCATGTGCTTTAACTGTTTTTGACTGTGCAGAGGTAGATTGGCGAAAGGAAATGCTTGCAGGAGGTTGTGAAGGTTAGAAAAGGGCCTAATGAGTCCCTAGCACCCTTCTAGAGAGTTTCATAGTGATTGGATCTCAAGAAACCGCTTCCGTGAGCTTCTACAAGAAGTCTGCATGGGTTCTACAGGATGTTCTGGAATTTCTATAGGATGTTCTATAATTTCTACAGGATGTTTTGAAAAGAGGATTTTGGAGGGTTGATGGAGGAAATATGGTGGGAAAGTGGAAATCGAGGTTGGATAAGGATGTTAAGGGGTCTAGAACCTGGTGAATGAGGCTAAGGAGCTATTGGATTTGTTCAAGGATGGGGGGAGCAATGATGCACAAGAATGTAGAAATTAGGGCAAAGGGAGAAAATGTAGCAAATGAGAGGCAAGAATCTAAGTTGGAGGATGAAGCAGGTTGCATGGATGGGGTAAGGGTAGGAGAGGAGGTTTCATAGGAACTCTGCATATGATTTTTCAAAGCTAACCAACAAAGACTAAGAAAACCAAAGATCTAGCTGTTTTAACCTAATTTGACCTAGACGTCTGCAAAGAAAGATGAATAGAAGTTTATTGGCCGTAAATCATGTAAAACAACTATGGAAACCAAGCAATAATGGATCTAAGCATGAAAGTACAACTGGTATCAACTTTCCTAATTAAAAATCTAACACTAGCAATTGCATTGAAAAGAAAAACAGTGTTTTTGGTGGCAGCAAGGACACCTTGGTCCTAGCTCATGGTCCCACTGAGGGAGAGGTGAGATCAGAGGTACTTGATAGCCTTTTTCTGAATATCTTCTCTGTTATTAACCTATCAAATCAATCTGAACATGAAAAGCGTTTTTAATCATCAATAGCAACTTAAATAACAAAACAAGATTTAAATCTAAATAACAAATTTTATTCTAAGAATGCAGCAAAAACACATAAAGGTAAACAAAGGAGGTACTAGGAACTTGGGTTGGGCCCAACCCCAAGAGCTACAACCTCCTGAGAAAGATTAGAGCTGGTGCAAAGCTGGATTCATCTTTTTTGCTCGAGAAATAATAGTTACATCAAAAACTGTCTACAAGAACAAGCTCGAAAATGTGCTGAAATGCAGAGCTAACCTACTGCCTAGAAAATGACTAAATCGAACTACAAACTAGCTAAATTTTGCCAACAAAGTGACTAACTAAAATGAGGCCCTAAGCATTCTTATTTATAGAAATTAAGGACCCCAACAGTCCTCCTAAAATTTAGGAACTCGGCTGCCAAAACTTGTAGTTAACAACAACTTTACTAGCCCTTGCTCGGCTGCCCTTGTGATAATGGATTTGGTGGCCCTTGAACTCCGAGATGATGGTGGAGAATTTGAGGTAAGGGCCCATAAATGAAGGGGACACCTTCCTGCAAATCCTCTCCACGAATTTGGCTACCAAGTGCTTATTTAAACCCTTGATTTTGTCTCCAAATTGACCAAAAAGATTGCATAAAGCACACATTAGACTTGTTGGCATAATGACTAACCCAATTCACTCTATCAGCTTAAATATAATAAAAAACATGCAATAAAATAATGAGAATGGTGGATTAAGTCGAATTAGGAGGTTGAATGAGCCCATATAATTATCCATTTTTGGGGCTCATCACTCTAAACACATGATAGGTGACAAAGAAAAACTTTACTAATATAATGCCTTAGAAAAGGAAAAGAATGTCTCATTTGGAAATGATACTCCTGTTGTCATAAAAGGTAAAGGCTCTGTTTTCTTAAAAGAGAAGGTTAAAGCTAGGAATTTTATGTATGTAGATGGTCTAAAGCGTAACCTGTTGGGTGTCAGTCAAATGTTTGATCAAGGAAATGAAGTGGTGTTTCGATCAAACGGATGTGTTGTTTGTGAGCTTGATACAAGAGAAACCATGATCAAAGGTACAAGAACTTCAAACAAATTATACATACTCAAGGAAGGACAACGACAATGCTATCTAAGCAAAAATGATGAAAACTGGCAATGGCACTGAATATTGGGACATCTAAGATTTTCTCAAATAAGGAAAGCATGCAGATTCCAGGCTATTCGTGATCTTCCAAATATCAACATTCCTGGAAATATAATATGCAAACCATGTCAATTCAGTAAGAAAACCAAATCTCACTTCATTGAAAAAGAAGGGCCAGCTAGTAAGCCTCTTGAACTTGTTCATACTGATTTATGTGGACCATCAAGGAAAAAATCACCTCGTGGAGAAGAATACTTTATTTTGTTCATTGATGATTTTTCTAAAATGTGTTGGATAGGTCTTCTAAAGCATAAAGATGAAGCATTTGAAAAGTTCAAAGCCTTCAAAGGTTTGGTTGAAAATGAATCATATCACAAAATCAAATGCCTTAGATCTGATCGAGGAGGGGAATTTACCTCAGATGAATTATTTGACTTTTGTGAACAACATGGAATAAAAAGGTAGTTCTCCACTGCAAGGACTCTTCAAAAAAATCGAGTGGTAGAAAGAATGAATATAACTGTTCAACAAATGGCTTGAGCTATGCTAAATGAATCTGGAACTCCTACAACCTTCTGAGGTGAAGTTGCATTCATCATCGTAACTATTCTCAACCAAACAAATGTTTGGGTAACACTCAAACTCCACATGAACTTTGGTACGGTAAGACTCCCAGGGTAAAATACTTTAATGTTTTTGGATGCAAATGCTATATCAAAAGGACTGATGAAAAACTTCGTAAATTTGAGCCCAAAGAAGATGAAGGTATTCTTCTTGGCTACTCTTCCCAAAGTAAAGGATATAAATGTTATAATAAAGACTTGGGAAAATTGTTGAAAGTATTGATGTTGTAGTTGATGAAGCATGCAAAAATCCTAAACAGATAAAAACCAAAGATTATAACAGTGAAGAAGATGGGGATTGTTTTTCCACATCAAATCACAATGATCCTAAAGAAAAAACCAATGAAGCACCAAAAGAAGAGATAACGATAGAAGAAAAGACTCCATCTAGGTATGTTCAGAAAAATCATCCAGAAACTCAAATTTTAGGGGAAAAAGAAGCAGGTGTATAGACAAGAAGAACTATTACAGAAACCTCAAGCTATCTAGCATTACTACCCTCCACTAAACCTCAAAATGTAAATGAAGCATGCAAAGATGAATGTTGGTTCAAGGCCATGAATGAAGAACTTGAGCAAATTGAAAAGAATGACACTTGGGAATTAGTTCATAGACCTCATGACAAGAATATCATAGGAACTAAATGGATATTCAAAAACAAGCTAAATGAAAATGGAGAAGTTATTAGAAACAAGACCAAACTTGTTTGTAAAGGATATGCTCAACAAGAAGGTATGATTTTGAAGAAACTTTTGCACCTGTTGCTAGACTCGAAGCCATAAGGATGTTTCTTGCTCTTTCTAGTTTTCAAAAATTTAAAGTATTCCAAATGGATGCAAAATCTGCCTTCCTTAATGGAGACTTAGAAGAAGAAATCTATATTGAACAACCAGAAGGATTCATTCTTGGAAATGATACAAAGCTTGTACGCAGACTCAGAAAGGCCCTTTGTGGTCTAAAACAGGCTCCAAGGGCCTGGTATTACCATCTTGACAAATATCTCCACCAACAGGGTTTTTCAAAGGGGTCAACAAATAGCAATCTATATACAAAGATTGACACTGATAGATTGCTAATAATTATTGTTTATGTTGATGATATCATTTTTGGTAGAAATGAAGAATCCATGAGTCATAATTTTGATTCAGTAATGTAGCAAGAATTTGAAATGCCCTTGCTTGGTGAGCTTACCTATTTTCTTGGTCTACAAGTTCAACAAAATAAAGATGGTATTTTTCTTTCACAAACCAAATATCTAAAATAGATCTTGAAAAAGTACGACATCGAAGATTCTAAACCAGTATGTACCCCAATGGTAATAGGATGTAGTCTCAGCTCAAATGATGAATCAGCAGTAGTACATCAACCAACTTACAAATCTATGATTCACAGTTTGCTTTATCTAATAGGTACTTGACCTGACATCATGCATGTAGTAGGAATAGTTGGAAGATTCCAAGCAAATCTAAAGGAATCACACCTTTAGGCAATCAAAAGGATTTTCAGATATCTTCAAGGAACACAAAATGTTGGTTTATGATATCCTAGAGATACAGATCTTACTCTTCGTGCATTTGCAGATGCAGATTGGGCTGGAAGTGTTGATGACAAAAAAAGAATAGGTTTCTGATATATTCACTAAACCATTGCCCAAAGATACATTTGAATATCTCAGACAAACGTTGGGAGTAGTTGCTGCATCATCCTGCTGTTAAATCCTATTTTCTAGAAAAATGTTGTTATACGCGACTTTCATGAAGTGTAGTCGCGTATATGTTGGTTTGAGGAAAAGCAGTGAGCCAGACTCAGGAATAAGGGGTCTAATATGGTTCAGTCAATTATCTGCTCTATTTGATGATGGTTACAATCTGCTGATAACATGTGGAAATATGTTGGTCCTCATAAGTTGTTGATAACTTGATGTATATCTGATTGATGATGATGCCTAGATATTTCTTACTGATATATGCAATAATCAAATCTAACAGTGAACATTTGGCACAAATTCAGGGGGAGCATATGCTTCTAATAATGCATTGTTGTAATTATCTTAGAAGATCATGGTATAGATCCACATAATTGTTTTGATTCAGGTGACTCTTTTGATGATGGAAATATACAACCTGTTGATCCTGATGTTGTTGATGGTGCAGATCATATATGGTGTATGATAGTTGCTGATGACCATCATGGTTTTGTTTAGATCGGTTGTCCTTATTATAAATGTCATGTATATCATTTAATGTAAAGGTCATGAAAATACCTAATTTGTAACCCCACCATGCATGGGACGTATGATGTAATATTTCTTGTTTTTGTCATGTATAAACAATTGGTATATCCCCACTTGGTTGGGAGATGGATGTATGATTCATTGGTGATAGGAAGGTCATCCTCACATAGTTGATTTATAGAGTCATGTTATTCTCTTAGAAAATCTTCTTGCATACTTTGCTAGTGCTCAGGGGGAGCATGGACTCAATCATGGGAGCTCAATCATTACATTTCAGCATATCAAAGAATTCAACATGTACTCAGGGGGAGCATGACCCTCTGCCCTTGATTTCAAAGGGGGAGAGCGACCTGGTGTTATTGTTGCCATCAAGTCCAAAGGGGGATATTGTTGGCATTATGATACAAGTGTTGTCCTTGATGGAAGCTCAATCAGATGAAAGATCACAGTACAACAGGTTAACAACAAAGAATTACAGATCAAACTACAGAGAATGAAGAAAGAGAGGTATATGTAGGTTCACCTTGACCAAGGTGTCTATACACGCAGGTTCACTAAACACAAGTAGTGTATATGTACACACACATTTTCAAATAAGGAAAATTGCATATATCTTGGAAACCTAAGCTTTTGGTCCAAGGCATTTGGTCCATGGTATTGGTCCAAGGTATCTAGTCCGAAGTATTGACCATAAGTATTGGTCCTAAGTGGTTTTGGTCCATGCTATTGAGAAAGGCCTAAGACTATAAAAGGAGGAGAGGATCATTAGGCCAGGTGTGCAAGTATTGAATATCTGATGAAGTGTGAGATCTAGTATGCACGTTATTGGCTTACGGTACTATTCTTGATCTGAACCAAGGATGAACCTCAGTAGTTGGTGAAGGATAAGATATAATGATGGATTGGAATCTTAAGGCTTGAAATTAATTATCATTATGTGGTTTGATCATGTATAGTCTAGATCTGAATACTGATGCATGTGTTGTTCTGTAAACATTATGACCTGGGTATAACTTAAGTCTAGAATAGCTGCAGAATTATGAATTAATATTTGCATATGTGTACGCTGGTTGGCTTTGATAAAAGTGTGTATACATGCAGGTTTGACACATGGAAGTAGCATATACCTCATAAGTATGTTTCAGTTGTTTCTGTTTGTTGTTACAAAATTCTGGGTTCTGGTGACTGTGTTCTGACTTATTAGATTGACTGTCAAAGTGATTGATTGACTCAGTTATGGGTGATTCAGGAAGTGATGTTTGAGTTTTAGTGATTGGTTGATGCAGATGTATTTAATAAATGAATTTCATTTATAATGTTTTTGATGGATCCAGTCTAAAAATTTATGAAATTTGGTCGATGGAGGAAGAAAGAAGGTTGTAGCCTTCTATAGGTCACAACCTATGTAATAGTAGACATATTGGCTAGCACAAAAGTTAGGGGGTTGTAGCTCCCTTCCAGTAGAAGCTGGAGAATGAGAGAAGGTTATAACCTTTTGCAGGTAGAAGCCTACGTACTGGTATAAGTCTACACCAGTACAAAATTGTAAATAGATTTTCTTATTATTAAAACACAGAGATGACAACAACAGGTGATTTGCACCCACATTGGGTTTCCACCTTATATTTTGGTGTTCATGTGTGTTGCTTTATTTTGCTTTTACTGCACTGTCTAATAAATCTCTGATATACTGGTTAAAGTTCAATGCATGATAAATTGGGTAAATCAAAAGTTCTCTCCATATACGTTGGTTGCTTTAAGTATAGTTGTGTATACACACTAGTTCACTTAACTGAAGTAGCGCATAAAAATATGTTTGGGAAATTAAATTATTGATCTAATAATACTGATTCACCTCCCCTCTCATTATTATTTCCAAGAAATTCATTAATCATAATGCTATTGTTAGAAAATAGGAATTTCATAAAAGTACTTGAAAACAAGAAAGATGAACTCTAGTTTTTATTCATTAATCCAATAGAAGGAGGGTTCAACATGAACATAGGATTGTCCCTTCATATCAAGGATGATAAATAAACCAAGATTCATTAGAAAGCATAAATCATCATTCACCAAATCAAGTAAGAAGATCTGAAGCAAAACATGTAAACAAATCTGAAGCAACTAGTTTATGAAAATAAAGCTAGTTTAACAATGAAGTGTACGTAGCTTGGAGTGGGGGCCCTCCACCCTTGCTTTCCACACTTGAAGAGATTATAAGCTACTGTAAATTTAGTCAATAATTGACACCATTGAATAGAATAATGAAGGTAGAACAGTTTCTACAAATTAACTTCAAATATTCAGATGTCTCAATATAAAATTATACAAATTCTACATGGCATAAGCCTTCAAAGTTTTGGCTTAAATAGAATATCATAAAACAAACTGATCTAAAGTATATCTAACAAATATATGTATCCATATCCACCTATCCAAGTCAAATTCATCCAACCTATCACTAAAAATATGGAAAATCCCATGAAATCATAAAACTGCCCTATTTCCTAGGGATTTTCTGAATGACTGGTCATGTTTGACCAGCTTTGACCGGGCATGATTTAGCTTGGTTTGACCGAACCAATGGGAGTTATTTTAGTCTTAGTTCCCAATATTTCCATAAATGTATCAAGCTCGTGCCCAGATTTCCTGCAAATATGACATCCATATAGCTATTATGGGAATTTCTGATTTTGTCCAAAAAACTGCACTTAAAATTCAATTTTCATAAAAAAATCTAAAAATTGCAAAATTAAATTTAAATACCAGAATATGCATAAAATAAATCAAAATGAGGTGGATGTGATGGTAAATGGATGGAAATATAGAAACTAAGTATGTTTTCTTAAGCAAAACGGGATAAAAAATGAGGGCCAACATCTTTGCCTTGCTGATTCACAAGCATGTCTTCATGCTTGTTTCTTCCTCTTGTATCTTTTGACCTCTGTTGTGAATCATGTGCCTGACCCTAATGCTTCCTGTTGTGCTGCCTCTAATAGCTAATCTATCGCCATGTTGTGTTCTTCCTTGTAAATAGTAGCTTTGACCTTCTATTTCTTATATTTGTTTTTCCACATTTTTTTTATCTTTAAGCCACTTGAATGCTTATTTTCAAAGTAGATAACTCTTTCTCTTTAGTTTTCCTACCTCCTCATTTAGTTTTTCATTCTCTCTCACTAACTTTGCATTTATTTTTCTTGTATTCTTTATTTTCTTTCTTCAAGTTCTTTTCCAAGATCTTGTTTATTTCTAACTGATATGTCAATTCTTTTATCTTGCTCAAGTGAAACTCTTTTTCTAATCCCTGTGTATCTTTTGCAAATGATGTGGCCTCTACATTATCAAAGTATGAGTCTTTTTCTAAAGATTCTTTCTTCAATCTCTTAATTATATCTTCTACCTATTTCTCTGTAGAAAGTGTTTCTACAATCCGCACTTCTTGGTCCTTGCTACTTGTTTCTATTGGGCTCTTCCTCCCATGCCTCCTAGGAGTGGAGATGAAAGATGTTTCCTTCTCAATCATGCCAGTGTTGTTTTTCTTCTTCGCCCTGGTTCTTGGATAGAGTGGTGAATTCATGTTGCCTTTGGTTTCCTGATCTTTTTGTATTTTTCTTGTATGACCTATTCTTCATGCTAGCTTTGGACTAAAAACTCTTTCCAGATTATACCCTGAGTTCTTACTTGATGATCTACAAGAATTTTTATTAGTCCCTAAGGATAAACTTGAGATTCTTTTGGTTTATTCTTATTTTTCACTGACTCTATCATCTTGATGAGATTTCAGGAGAAGAAATATGGCAATTTTATTTTGACTTATCCTTTAATCTGTTGGAGTAGTCTGACATGGTACAGATGTTCCACACTATGTCCTCTATCACATGTGAAGAATTTTTGAATGATCAAAACTAACTCTACCCATGGCTCATTGAACCACTCCCTAGGTATACCTTTAGTTATATCATAGGCTCCCTTTCTGTTCTTCTCTAAGAAGAAAGTCCATGCTTTCTCTTTGAAGTGTAGACCTTTATGATAGTTTTCTCCTGTCAATGGAAGATCTAATGCTTGGGAGATGTACTCCGGAGTCAATGGAATGATTAAGTTTCCTACCATAGTTTGATCCTAGGTATAGCTGTTTACAAATTCCCTGCTTATACTCTCACGGTGGCCATTAAACCTCATAACAGAACTTATAAGCCCAACTTGATATAATGTTTCTACTATTTCCTTCTTCCACTACTCAATCTGAAATCTTGGTTCTATTTTGGTGGTCATGTTTTCTGAAAACCAATTGATATATCCCTCTACTGTCATTAACCTCATTTTGAAAATGAAAATAACAATCATTCATGCATAAAGATCTTTTTGATTCAGTTAGACATTGTAGTAGTAGGGCTTACTTTTCTCCTGATACTCTTTAGAAACAATAAAATCAAGCTGGTTTAGTCTCTCTCTCACTGCAACAATAAATCATTGTTCCTTTCAAAACATTACACTTTGTAAATGAAAAACAAAAACAAACATCCTTCTCATTCTCTGATACAAAAACCATTCTCAGTTCTATTCTTCTTTCACCAAAACTCTGCTCTGTCCATATAAATGACGTGTTTTTCTTATGCATACCATTCATTATATTATCTGTTTATAGGAAACGAAATTGAAAATCAAAACCCTTTTTTGAATTGATTTATATATATATATATATATATATATATATATATATATATATATAATATATATATAATAATATATATATATATATATATATATATATATTATATATTATATATATTATATATATTATAATATATAATACCATAGCTTCTCCTTTCTATATAAGGACATTTTTGGGCACTACAACCCCAATCATAAATGTCCATAAACCAAAAGGCTCCTAAGTCCCTAAAAGTGGTTGCTTCACTTCCTAAAGAAACAAGGTCAGCTGATTACATCATCTCCCAGAAGTTTTCTCCACGGAAAACTGCTCAGAAACTGGTCAAAAACTGGACCATACAGAATGCCCAGTGCAGAGGGTGCGATGCATATCACCTACTCAGTGTAAAGGGTGCGATGCATACTAGAAAGCCCTTCTGTAGGGTGCGATGGGCAAGAATGGACAAATGGCAGAGACATTTTGTGAGGTGGAGGATCATAGAATCTTCCAGAAACTTCTCCTCTGACACTTGCCTCTCTGAATTCGCCTAGGGATGAGTAAGAGATCATCAATCTCCAAGTGGAATCAAGAACTATCAGAGAGAGGACACTAATCAAAAACGTAGAAGCTAACTCACCCCGCTACAATCATCTATATATGGATCCCTCATCACAGAGATCCAGAGGCTGGAATCTTGTATCTTGTAAGGATGTGTTGTTGGTTTTCTGGTGCAACATCATAGTGTTGGGTAATCTAAGCTTTACATGAGGTGAAGAATGGTTTTCTTGCTAGAGGATGATGCTGGGTTAGAACAATTGGTTGACATCCTCTTTGCTATTCTTGATATTAATAAAGCTATTCAAGTTTTCCTCCACATTCTTGTATGTTTGATGATATATGCATTTGTGTGGCCAATACATATCTGGTCCTGTATTGCTTATGTTTGTAGATCTCTGTTCTCTGATAGTATTGTGCTGCTTTGATTCCACAAGTGCTCTTTGAAGCTGGGTAGACGAAGAAGAAGCGGCAAAGATCTATCAGAAAGGAGAGGAACCAAGCAAGGAACCAAGCGCAAGACTGAGGTTGGTGTCCTTTGTTCCCCTTTTATCTACTTCTCATAAAGGAAAGCGAAAGTAGTTTTAACTTGTTTTTTTCTAAGATAGCTACCGGTCTTAGTGGGATTAGCAGCTCCAAGTAGACACTATTCCCGATAACAAAATGGCAACTCCACTGGGGAGCGAATAGATTGTTTGCTAGTCTATATTTGTTTGTTTTATAAACTTATAGATGGAGCCTAAAGTCAAGCTAGCCAGCCTTCAAACTGCATTTGCTACGCAAGTGAAAAGTAGATCAATGTTGCTTCAGTCTATCTCTAGGTTTTGTTTATGACTTGAACAATCGATCTGAAAACACTCTAATTTCCCTTGTGGTGGCTCTAGTAACCTCATTAGATCAACCCCTGTGATTTATATTTACTGAACATCACTTGCTCGGCCTAAATCCCTGAACTGAACTACAAATTGTGACCAAAGACCCAGTAAAAGTCTTGCACTGGTATCATTGCACCCTCTCTTCAAGGAAGTCTGTATGAATTGCACCTCCCATGTGCAATAGGTGAGATGCATACTGGATTCCCTGTGTAACAGGTGTGATGGTTAGAGAAGGTTAATTTTGCCTTCAGACTTTGGTTTTTCTTCACTCTCTTCAGCTCTATTCAGGAGTTTTGCTGTCTGTGGTCAGTATACCTCTGTGGAAACCCCCTTCCTTTCCATCATTCTACCTCCATTGTGCAAAGAACTGTAAATTATTTTATGTATTGTGTGCCATTTTCGGTTCTCTTTTACAAAGAAGTACCGTAATCAAACTTTCATTTCTTGATCTGAAAGTGTCACAAGTGTCATTTTCAGTCATAGAAGAGAATCCCACTGTTCTTGATAGTTGATTATACTATTACTATTGTATGTGATTTGAGTTAGTAGTTTTTCAAGTGTCTAAAATAGTTTTGAATTCCAAATTGCAAAGTGTCGTCGTTATCTTCACTTCGTTTTGAAAAGAAATTTGTTAGTATTTTCGCTTTGGAAAGATAATTCAGATTTGCACTTAGCATTCTTCTTGTCATTCACACATTAAGAAGGCTAAAAAAAAATACATGCATGTGCATTTGCATTTATACCGCTTATTGGTTTGATTTAGGGCAGTGCATTTAGTGTGTGCTCTGTGCTCTTTGTTGAAAGATCCTCAGTTCTCTTTCCTTAGTAGCTAGGATTTTCATTGCAAAAGAATATTAAACGATTGTTTATCATCTTAGACTGCATTTTAGGAATTGTATATATACATCATACGGTGAACCTGAAAGGAAAATTTCTTAAACAAGATCAACTATAAAATAAATTTAATGAACCTAAAAATGCTTTGGAACCTAACGCACAAAATCTAGAAGTATAGGCTAGAGCGTATTCCAGAGTCGTAAATCTTGGTAACTATTGCTTTCATTACTGGTTGGGTGATTCCTCCTCTTTGAGACGACAAATGCCAGTACGGACTCATGCTCCCACGTACCGTTGAGTATATATTGGGAGACCACAATAGGCTATATCCTTTATCCTTAGGAAGCCATGTCTGCCGCCCTATTGATCGCAATGCGCTAAACACAACATTCGGGAAGATTGACTGCTATACCGTAAAAAGTATTCTATAGTTGGTTTGGTAATCCCTCTGTCTAGATTTCTAGAGTAGTCTCTTTCATTCCTTTTCAGACTCCTTAAAGGAAAAGGTCCGTCTGAGCACTTGTCACTTCAATCTCATTAAAAATTGAAGGCGACTACAGTCATCTTTTTTTTTTTCTCGACTCTTAAAAATTGAAAAACCAAGTTGTGTCAAAGCGTCTAAAATTTATTTTAATCTAAATAACATCAAGTTCCCTCATTGGTCTTTAGGTTAAGAAAAATGGAGTCTACCAACCAAGGATTTCCCCTTGGAGGAAATCCTAGTCCTTTCTCCTCTTGGAGAGATGTTGGTTCACCCCATATGGCCACATTGTCACTTCTAGGGTTGACAATTGGCTTGTCTGTATGGCTCTTCTCTACCTCTGTCATTTAGAATACCGTAATTCCTGAACAATCAAGTCAGCAACTAGATGACACTAGAGTTACCCCTCAACCTTCTACTTCATCCGTTTCTCCCTCTCCTCTTTCCTCTTCGCTTGATGAAGCTGGTAAAGCTAAAGATCAAGTAACTGAGAAGAAGAAGAAGCAGAAGGAGAAAAAGGGAAAGAAGAAGAAGGAACAAAAAGCAAAAGGGGGAAACCATGCATTGTCTAGTGAAAATTCACACACTGCACTATCTAAACCTAAATCTCCATGTGTCATTTGTAGAGGAGACCACTATCATCGAGACTGTCCTTGCATCCCTTGGATCCTAAGGGAGTGGTCTCCTCGTTTTCACAATCCAGTATCGTCAACCTCTGATGATCATGTTGAAAGTACACCATCAACCAGTGAAAGAAAAGTATCTGGACAGAAAAGGAATTGAAAATTTCCTTGTAAACTATGTGAAGGAAATCACGCCGTCCACCGTTGTCCCTTCCTAGATGAAGTTAAAAGAGTTTTGGATGACCGTCCTGCTTCACCGATACGGCTTCCTCCTGGATATAAGAAACTCTTGCCGAGTCCATCACTGGTTGAAAATCCGACTGACACACCATTGTGGTTGGTCGAAGGGTCTATCATTGAAGATAAACCCTCTGAATCCATACCAGATGAAAGTCAAAAGGTCGAGGTGGCAGTTGAACCAGTCTTGCCTTCCGAAGGTCCATCTTCAGATGATATAGTCACCAGAGAGAATAAGAATGACACCATTCAAATTATTTTCGTAAACACAAACTCCGATGAACATGGGGGTAGTTTACCCATTCCTTTACTGCAAGAAGGAAGTTCGTCAAAGTCGTATCCGACTGTCTATTCAGTCCCACCTCCAAGCAACCTAATCATTTCCTTTGATTGGAATCTACTACGCAGACCCTGTTTACCGGCTAGTGTACCATTCCGAATCATCGTACAAGCTTACAGAATGGTTTTGGCTAGTACCATCATAGATGAAGGGGCTTTTGTGAGTATCCTTTCCTCATCTGCTTGGAAAGCGCTTTGGTTCGCCATCGCTTTTGCCTGAGATGAGAAATCTGGCAGGCTTCAACAAAGGAACCAGTCGATCGTTAGTGATCCTTCCCAATGTGCCCATAACATTGAGAAGGAAAACCGTTTACATGAACGTGATGGTAGTCCAAGGACCCCTAGATTATAATCTACTCCTTGGGTGCGACTATATTTATAGCATGGGAGCCATTGTCTCCTCACTCTTTAGAGTAATGTGTTTTCCACATGAAGGCCAAGTGGTCCAGCTCGTAGACTAGCTTTCGTTCCCTGGCTCACACATAGCTAATAGTTAAATGTCATCCCTAAATGGTATTTTCACACAAGGAATGTATCATCAATCTCCAGTTTGTCCACCTGAAGAGCTCGAGTAATTCAGGAGGACATGACTGAAACCTAGGGAGCATGCACCCTGGCCTGCTCTGGCAGGGAAACTCTAGGTATAGAGTAGGTTTCCACGAAGGAAAATGATTGGTCCAACACCCATCCTTACAGGAAAAGGGAGCTAGACCGTAATAATATTCCCTCGTCAAGGTTAGGTGGTTGAAGCGAGAATCACCTTTGTCCAGACAGACTAAGCCAGGAAGTGTTTCTATCTGCTATGTGGATGGAAACTGTCTTGCCAAAACAAGAACTTCTAAATGGTAGCCAGGAAATTTTTCACTATACCCAGGGGCATGCAAACATTTTTGCATGCAAGTGAAGAGAAACCATTTATTTTCTTAGTTTGTAGATTCTCAAACCCTTTAAACTTGTAGGATTGGTTGTTTCCTAACTTGCATAAAGAAAGGATCCCTGGCAAAGCTTTGAAAGGTGCAAGTGTAGGGCTATAACTAGGGTCTCTCACACCACCAATTATTCCACATTATTAAGTCAATCCGGGATCGTTTGGTTCTTTCAAAGAGTAACTCAATCCGAGGCTGTTTTGCCCAAGTAATGCTCGGTAGTATAGTGTCCTAATGAATTGAAAGGAAACAGATACTAAACCATAACTGAATCAACTCAAGGATAAAATCACACAAATCAATCTGATCAGTCAAGGGTACGAAACCAATAACCCTTCCCTTTAGAAACTGATAAAGAAGGAAACCAAAGCAGAGGCTTATGGATCTGGGAGCCAGGCAGCGTCTTGCTGGGCTCACAACAGTCTTAGGCCTGCTATCACTCGAAGGTAACAAAAGCAAATAAGCGAAAGTAAATGGAACAGCAATTATGAAATGGAACAGCAGGAATTAAATGGAACAGCATAGGTAAATGGAACAGCAGTAACCGAATAAACAGCATAAACGAATGGAACAGCAAACAGGAAATGTAAATCAAATGGAACAGCTAACTCTATTGGAACAGTAAACGCAATGGAACAGCAACTTAATTGAAATAGCAAACTTAAACGGATACACACGTTCTAAGCTATTGCAACAATCTGAGAGTAATGTATGATGTGACTACTTCTGAACAAAATGATATTGTCTTCAAATCTCACAAACACTTATTTTATGTGAACCCAATGATGATACCAGTCATACCAATACCGGAATGCAATTCAAATAAATTCACTTTAGATAACACAGAGACATGAATTAGGAAACTTATTCAGATTCAGAGATTAACTGAGAAACATAGTCTATCATGTGAAAGATATATCAGATTGCTGAAACAAAGGAAATAATCCAAACCACACCAATCACCATATGATACAACAGCGAGTGACCGTCGGAGCTGGGCCCTTGGCTACCAATGGTACACCGCTTGAAGCTACTTCAGATGCAGAAACGAAGTGAACAAAAAGTTCTTTATATTGATTGCATTAACAAAAGATACAAAATCAAGTCTTAGCAAAACTTAACGCTCAAAGTTGTTCCGAACCCTGTAATTACAACAACCGATCCCCCACGCTCAATGGCGTGGTATCTTTATATAACAGAAACGACGGAGATATCTAGATACAAAAGATAAGCTAAAGCAGCGATCCCTCAGGATCAGAGATCCTGAGGGATTCGCTAATCGTTCAGTTCTTCTCATTCCTTTCTTGCGTTCTCCGTCTTAGCGTCCACGTCCTCTTCCTGGATCATTCAGCTCTAATTTTACTTGATCGCGTCCGCATCCGGTTCCCTAGCGAGGGGACAGCAGTTGCTTTCCCTTTGCTTCCTGTTTCTGCTTGATAATCCCCTATTTCCGCGTCCTTCTGCATAGAAAACATCGATCAATGGTGATTGAACTTCGTTCGTCCATTTTCACACAATTTATCAAAACCCTTTTATTCTTTAGACTTAAATGCAGAAAAGATTAGGAAACTTATTAGAAAAACACTAGATTATTATTCAAAAAGCATACCTTCCAGGCGCTCCACACACCCCCCTGCTTACCCTGTTTCATGTCCTCATGAAAACGTTATAGTTGACATGCAAGGCTGTGAGAGAGTAGGCTGGAGAAGGGATCTCACGAAGAGGTCGACAACCATGATTAGCAACTAAATGGTCAAGGAACTGATCTAACTGATCTGCGGGCATTTCATATAGGGCCTGATATCCAGGTGCGGGATGCCAAATAATTGGGCTGCGAAACCGATATCCCAACCAGAATGGTCCTGCTCGCAGAATCCGCTCTCCATAGAGACTCAATCGACTGGCAGCCAGCTCAAAATTTTCAAAGTTAAAA
>APFE030074422.1:0-15514 GCA_000404065.3 Pinus taeda
TTTAAAAGAAAAAATTATTATTGATAATAATAATAATATTATTATTATTAATTTCCCTTTATCTTGGTCAAACTAGACGTTATCATGTCATTTCTAGCTGTTATTTTTAGCCGTTGAGTCATGGATTCTCTGCCCTCTCTATATAATGTGCTAAATGAGATCTGCTCTTTCAACTTGTCCTGATGATGAACCACACTGGATGGTTCGAAACACATCGACATAAGTTTTTCTATGTGATTTTCACCGAAGATTCTTCAAAAACAAATTTTGTTGTTGTTTGAGTTTAGTGAGTTCATGAAGGGAATTTTTTTCTTTTATTTTATTTATATCCTCAACTGTATTGTACTCAATAGTATCTAAAACTACTAAGGTTCTGGGTGAATATGGAAAATTGGATGAAGACGAAATTACTTGGGGGAAAGTGGAAGTGGATTTTTTAACAACAACTTTATCTTTAGCAGTGGAAGTTGAAGGTTTTTGTTTTTGAATTGGTTGTATAGGATCAACTGGACCTTTACTTCTTGTGCCAACAAGTAATGCTTCATATCAATTTTCACTATCAGAAATAGGAAGAATAAAATCCCACATTCCATTTAACTTGGCTATTTGTTCATCTTGATATTCATCAGTAGAAAATGTTGCTTCCTCCTCATCTTCATCATCAGTTTCTACATCAGAGATCATGATTGGAGGTTGTGGATTAGGTGGCTGATTTCTTATTTATATTTTAAAAGGTGTTTTGGAAGAAGATTCAGCTACTCGTTTTTTGATCTCTACCATCTTGTTAGACAAAGTTTTAAAGACTTGTTGCAAGCCTTCAAGATCAAAGGGATCTTTAAGTGCTTTCTTTTTAGATTCATCCTTAAATTTAACTCTTTTTTATTTTCTGCATTCCTGATCCTTTTTCTTTTCTAGTGCATTTATCCCCTTCTCTACACACACAACCTTTTCATGTTTTCTACCAAGGTATTTTTATTAGCTCTATCTACAAAAATTTCTACGTTAGAAGGAAGAGATGAAATATACCATTCAATTTGTACATTGACACCACGTCTAGAAGTAGCTTGAATTTTATTTAACAATTTGTTAAATATGGAATTGAAATCTTTTATCTTTTCCCCTGAATTCATTTTTAATTGGAAAGGTCATTGATAAGAGATGCAGTTGAGTGATCATCACCAAATTTAGTAAAAAATTGTTCTTCAAAAAGATCCCAACTAGTAATAGAATTGGTTGGTAATGAAAAGTACCAAGACCCTGCTGATCCTATAAGAGTGTACAGGAATAATCTAGCAACAATGCCATCTTCAACTACCTCATTAAGATTCATGGCTAACATATAATTATGAAGGTTCTCTTCAACAAGTAACCCATCATCGGGATTGAATTTGGGAAGCCATATTTTAGGATGTTTTGGTAGAGGATGAAGTGGTGTTGGCATTTGAACAACTCCCTGATTGGACCACAGTCTAGCTGCCATTGTAACAGTTGGGGAGGTGGATGTGATGAAAGAATAACTAGCAGCTGTAATAGTACTACTTGAGGCAGAACTAGTCATTTTTGTGGAGGAAATGGAAATAGATGAAGTGATCAGTAGAGAAAAAGGAAATGAAAAAGGAATAAATGGAGATGTTTGTGAATGAAAAAATATTGTAATCTCACTAGTGGATGTTTGGGAATCTTATGTAGTAGTTTTCATTCAGCGGGATTGAAGTGGAAATTCAAATCGCGAGATGCCAAGTTTTGCACTTCGAGACTGACTCAAAACACCAGTTCTATGAAAAATAGAAGTTATACTTCCTTCAGAAACTTCAAATGATTCAGGATTTCCTGCTGAAATGGAGACATGTTCCAATTTCTTTATCAAAGCTATAATTTCTAGTGATTCTGGAGTATAATCTACAGGGATTACCTCATGAAGTATTCTATGAGACTTGGGAGACAACTCCTTATCTAAAAGAAGGAGATTCTGGAGGGGATCTGGAAGTTGTAGGAGATTTGGAGGTGAAATGACTCTTGGAATGGCATTTTTTTTTGGATTGGAATTAATTTCCATTCATAGTCTGCCCTCATTCTAGCGCCAAAAGCGTTGAGGCCTAAAAAATCGTTGCATCAACATGAGGGGAAACCACCCAGTCCAGACCTTAAGATATCTCCTTTTCCGTTTAGGTAGTGGCTCCAACTGGATATAATGGGACCAGTTTCCCAATGAAAGGTGATTGAATGAATGTGTAATGCTTATAGTGGAGTGAAATAGATGTATTATAGCAATGAATCAAATGGAAAACATATGCATTAATCTACTCTATAACCCAAAATTGTTTAACATTTATCTAGATGCGATCTATAATGATTGTCCTTAGTAAATGACGATATAGATTGCTCAAACACCAATGGAAATGAAAATATATGAAGATGATTATTTTGATTAAATAGTTAATCAAAATAATGTGTATAACTCATATCGCATTTAGAATATCAAAGAAAATTTCTTAACATGTATTTAAAAATATCAGTGGCAACATGATAAAAAATGAACACATGTAACATTGTTCTTTAAATACCATGTAATAAGCAATCTGAAAAGATAAATTCATTATTTATTTATGAAAAAAACGGAGTTACAAAGATAGAAATACCAGATGCACTTTTCTCAGCTCATAAAATAAATAACAACAGTTTAGTCCTTCTCACAAAGATGATTTCAGGATTACAGAAATGCAACTTCTCAAAATTCTTTATGAAAATTCTTAAAACAATGTTCTAGTCGTTCTATTGAGAAAAGTATGAAATTACAATAGTGCGAGCTTTCGTAAGCCTTTCTTCATAAAATTCAGGGCCTTAATTTCATACAACAAGCAAGCTTAAATAGTAGAAAAACAACTGAATATATTTTGCAGAGCGTTGAGGGCATTTAAACAGATCCCTTCAATAATGATTAAAGAAAAACAATTTTTTTGGTAGGAATTTATGGATGTGATTTGTTGTCTTCATCAACTTTGTTTGTTCCATCAGATTATCTAGATGTTTGTCACCCTGTTTGAACTAAACTGCCACTTCTCAGCACATCTGTCATGAACCTAAACACGAAAAAAAGGGATTGATAAGCTAAAAATAAATGCAACTGATAAACGAGTTTCATTTGAAACAAATCACATTTTGTAGGAAATCAGGATAAAAATGTAGAGTGTAATAAATCTTGAACACAAACATCATGGAGAAGAATGCAGAATGAGGTTTCTGATAAGAGAGGCGGACTTTATGGTCTTATCACAAATCGCAAAATAGACGTTGATGAAAAGGGAAGGCTTAGAGGTTTTTTTTAGGAGGGAGTTTAAAGTGGTAAGTAATTTGTGAAGAGGGGAGTCCGAAAGAACAAAGAAGTGACAAATAGATATAGGGTTGGATGAAAAAACCACTTTTCAAACCCTCCCCTTTGAGAAAGTTAAAATTGAGCGCAGGGGGGTCTGAAATCTTCTCTGTCGTTGATCTGGGAAGATTAGATATGAGCCATTTATTTTTACAAGACAAGTCGGGCTTTTCGTATTATCGCAATTGACATTTGTAGTAGAGGAGGAATATGGTTTAACTCTTGAATATTTGCAATTTTTGATAGACCTGGATGTGGGGGAATTTATAGACTGGATTGTATAATCTCGTTGCCTCTGGTTTGAATATCGCATATTGCAATCAGTTAAGGCCTGAGGCAGAACCCTTTGGTAACTATGATAGCTGTGGATGCGGGAATTTATGGACTGCAATATATAATCCCGACGGGTCAGGCTATATCGCATATGGTAATTGGGGGAGTGGAGTGGGGTTAGGTCTTAAGCTTTTGGATCTTGCGATGTCCCAAATGCAGTATTTTTATTCAACATATTTAAATCTGTGGTCGGGCCTAGTTGATGAATATCGCAATTGCAATGGGGTATGGAATTAAGCTTGAGGTTATTGTGATCATCGGATGCGGGTAATTTTATGAATTGCATTAACTTTCCCATCAGGGCCAGGGTGATATCATAGTCACAATGGAGTTGGCGGAGGGGTCTTTGCCTTATGGAAATTTTACAATGCCGAGAAGTTGTGAGTTAGAGTTTATAAATATTTTGACCTTCATGAATTTAAAAAAGAACTCTGATTATTTAAATAACCCATTATTATTTAATACTTAAGGTTTTTTGAAGCCTAAGTATAGTTTTGCTCTCAGGGGCTATTTAAAATTTGGTTTTTTTGATAATCAAGGTTTAATACTTGGGTTTTAATTAAAAATCCTAAGTATTAAACTATGGTTATTGAATTTTATTAACAATTTTTATGTTGGTTTTCTATTTTTAAATTTTTTGTTTTTTTTTTAAAGAAATAAAATCAAAGGCTTTTCTAAAATTAAAGGGTCCCTATTTTAATATAATAAATTTCATAGGAAATTTATAATATATTAAAATGGGGGTTGTTGAACAGTACAATAGGTCCTTCCATCTTAGCAAAGGCGAGTAAGGTGCCATGTGAACCACGGGTCCCAAGTGGGGACTAACAGATAGAGAAAATAGGTTGCATGGGTGTCATGTGTTCAAGGAAAGACATGCAAACTCAGTTTGCATCCGATGAACTAAGGTGTATATATACATACTAGTATTATCCATTGAAGGGGTATTTAGAGTGCACAAATATAGTTAATATATATACAAACCATTATAAAATAGATATTCAACATTTTGGAAGAATTCAAGGAGCTACAATAGCAGGAAACTTTGTAATTTCTTAGAATTTTTGTTAGTTTTTTAGGTCATTAACTTGCGAGTCAATTTTGACTCCATAAATGTAATTTTTGGGTTGATAATCCAAGATATCTATTGGTACACAAGTTTTTTTTATATCTTAAATGAAACAATTTAGAGAGATATTTCTAACGAGATATTATACTCGCAAAATTGAGCATGCATGAAGAAGTTATGATTGAACAATAAAAGGGAAAATTTGGGCATTAATTTACTTCTAGAAGGTACAAATCTCCAACTTGAGCTTGAATTAGGAACATAAATAGTTTATAAAAATATCTTGGATAACAAAAGATAAGGTCAAAATAAATTAGTAGAACAATGTTGTAGGAGAACACGGAAAATTGGGAAAAATTGGCATAAACTTTCACATGCCATAACTTTCATTGTAGTATTCAAATTTGGAAAAATTAATATTCAATAGAAATCTATTGAGGAGGAGAATATATAGGTTAACCTAGAACTTTGATTTGGATTATATCTTCTCAAGAAATTACATTGGTAGCCTACAAGAGTAGAATTAACATGAATATCAAAAGTATGTTAGATGCACAGGGTTCCTAAAACCATGAAGAGGAGGTAAAAGTTATGAATTTTAGCATGGTTAATGCTAAGATAGAGTCAAATAGATATGGAAGGGGTAGGTCAAAGAATAGAGGCCTAGAGGAGACCATGAGGAGTCTCAAAATGGAGGTGCTCAATGATACAACCAGTAATGAAAGGTTGATGAATTAATAAAAACATATTAATACTTCTATTTTACAAAGATTAAAACATTTCAAGAGACAAATGGAAAATAAATCCGATTCAAGGCAAGCATAGGAACACAATTCTGAAGTTAAGAGGGAGGATGTTAGAAGTTTAAAGCAATCTAGGAGTGTTGGTAAGAATCAATATCACTCACCAAGACATTCAACGAAGATGGATTATTGTTAAGCCCTCTATAAGCGCCATATTAATCATAAATCCCCTTATTAAGACCTAATTATTAAGTGATCACATTTCTAATGTTATATTGTTATCTATTTCTAATGTTATATTGTTATCTAGGATGGGAACCCCTCATGGTCCCATTTTATGATAATTATACCCCTTGTCTCATCTATATCTATATCTATATATATATATTATATTATATATATATAGATAGATAGATAGTAAAGAGACCTAGTCTTAAGATCATCAAATAATGCCTTGTACATTGTATTCATTTTGAAAGGGAGATTCCCCCCTCAAAGAGGATAGTAATTATTTGTTTCTTATAATTTTAAGGTGCAATTATCATAATATTTGGTGTTAGAGCTCATGATACTAGGGTTTTGCTACTTCAAACAAGCCATCATGGCATTTTCACTATATTTTTTTTATGAGGTTTCAAACAATGAAACTTGGATAATATTAAGAAAACATCTCTAGAGATGCCTAATTAAAATTTTAAATATCATTTCACTATATCTTTGTAAATATGTTCCAAGAAAGCTATGGTGTCATAATGCTCCTGAAATCTATCTCAAACATGTTAGTTCAAAATTATCACTATATTTGTTTTTGAGAGGTTTCAGACTATGAACCTTGGACCATACTAAGGTGAAATAATGCATAACATCTTGTTCAAATTTCAGATCATGGTTCACTATAATTTCATATATATTCTCTAAGGAAGTTCAGGTTCCTGAATTCCCCTAAAGTTAGTTTCCAATAGGTTAGTTTGGAATTTTCATAGTAAATTTCTTTCCTATGATGTTTCATTTAATGGAACTTGAACCATATTAAGGAGAACCCTTGGAGAAGGTATAGTTTAATTTTGAAAATTTGGTTCACTATAACGTTAGATTTATACCCTATGGAAATCATGGTTTGTGAATAGTCCTTAGATAAATTTTAAACATGTCAACATGGTGTTTTTGCTATATCTTCTTGTCTTGTATTTTTCAAACTATGAAATATTCAAGGAATTTAGGAGACATATAGAAGTACCTTAGGTACATATTTCATAACTATATTTGAAGAATTGGACACATGAAACACTATACAAATTTCCTCGTGCGAAGAGGCCAAAAGGAAGCAGTTTTGGGAAAGTTAACATCACTTTCACTTGACACATAAAATTTAGTTCACACATGTGGAATTGTATAAAAGGCATATCATAGTATTACAAGAAAAAAAAATCAGATACATAAGTGCTCAAATTTCATAGATATATTAATAAAACTTTAGCCATTTTGATATTCTCTAAATTAAGGTACGTAACTTACTAGTGACTTAAATGTTGATTATAAGATCCCTTTTATTTTTTGGTGACTAAAAATTGTGATAAATAGGACTGTTATTATCCATGTGGATATTAGTGGCTACCCACGTATTCCACCCAGACCTCCGACTCATTTCATCAGTTTCCTTGATTATAACACAATTTACTATTTTTAGTAGTTTTTTCAGGTCATAAACTTTTGGAGTTGTTTTGACCCCATAAACGACATTTTTTTGAGGTCCACAACAGACCCATTGCCATAGGAAAGGGCCTACCACAAATATTGTATTACTCAGAGAGACCTTTCTAACAAGGTATCATACATGCCAAATGAAGATCATATGACCAAGTTACGATCCCAGGAAGTTAGTTTTCTAACTAACCCTAACAGGGCACACAAACTCTTGGCATTCCTTCTCCTAGGGTTAGGGCTTTGGTTTTTTAGGGTTTCCCTTTGTTGTTTAATAATAAAACAATTCTCTTGAGCCTCATCGTAACAAAGTTCATAGGCATGTAGCCACCACATAACTTCTCAAAGATAAGTTGTCATCCCTCAAGCTAGTTTATTCCCATTTTGTATTTAAGCATATGTCAGTTCTTTGATATTAATGAAATGAAGATTTATATCTACTACATCTTTGTGTTTATGTTTATATATGTATTATATTGCAGTTCCTCCATAAGTCTGGATTAGTCATGTTGACTACTTTTGTCCGTCCATCTACCTATTGATGGAATGATGTATATCTCTTCAACTTTGTGCCCATTTTCTCCTACAATGTAGTCCAGAATGTGCTAAGACATATTGTGTCCCTATTTGAAACGATGCTCCTTGGTATCCCAAAGTGCTCCCAAACTTATATAAAGAACAAGTTCGCTACTTCTTTCACACATATGATATTTTTACAAGTCATCAAAACACACATATTGTTGAACCTATAAACTACCAAAAACAAGAAGTCATGCCCCTTCTTAGTTGTTCGTAAACCTCCCACAAAGTCCATGAAAGTGTATTCCCAACGAAGAGTGGATAAAAATATGGGATGATATAGACCCTGTTTCCTATTTCTAGGATTTTTTGGTGTAATAAATCATGCATCTTGTTATGAACTTGGCTACCTACTCTTGCATCTTGGGCCAATACAAATACCTCTACAAGTTTTCCACTTTCTTCCCTGCACCAACATGTCATGCAATCTTAAAGGTGTGAGCCTCTCTAATCAACTGCAACCACTCATCTTTAGGAAACACATAGTTATACAACCTATAGAGTAACCATCTTGGAGATGGTAATCAATGATGTTATCGCCATTCTTCACATGACTCTGACTGTACAACTACTTAAACACCTCCCTAAAGTCCTCATCCTATGAATATGCTTCTCTATATGCATCATGGGTGAATGGATCCATGTACATAACAATACCTAAAGTTGTGATCTTTGATGTGGGTTTCCTTGAGAGCATGTTGGAAAACTTGTTTGTAATTCCCTTCTTGTACTTGATCACAAAATGAAATTGATGTAGGAATGCCATCCACTAGTAATGCTTGGTCTGTTGTAGTTTACTCTAGGCTTTTAGGTACTACAACAACCAATAACCTATGTGGATTATTGTCTCCTTTCCCATCATATAGGGCTTCCACTTATTCACAACTTGCACTAGGGCATAAAGCTCCTTGACGTAGGTACAGTAGTTAAGATTTAACCAATGAAGTACTTCATAATGGTAGCATATATTCCTTCCTCCATGCATCAAGACCACTCCCATAGTGTACCTACTCACATATGTCTCCACTTCAAAGGGTTGTTGCAAGTTTGGTAATGATAGAACTGGTTCTTGACTGATCTTCTCCTTTATCTCCTCGAAGGCCTTGTGTTGACCCTTTCCCCACTAGTAACTCTTTCCACTTGTTGTTACGACATAGATTGGAATTACTATTGCTAAAAATGAGGCTATGAATTTCCTCAGGTAGTATATCTCCCCAATGAAACTCCTAATCGTCGAAACATTCATAGGCATTGACCATTTCATGATGACCTCTATATTGGTAAGATATATGTTCATCTCTCCTCTACCTTTCACATACCCTAGATACACCAAAGGTTGTTTTTCAAAATCACACTTCTTAAGATTCACTACCAGTTAGTGCTTCTTTAATGTCTCTAGCACCCGTGTCAAATATGGGATGTGCTCCTCCCATGTAACATTGTACACCAATATATCATCCAAATAGACAAATAACAAATGAATCTATAAAAGTGTGTGTTACATCATTCATTAATCTCATAAATGTAGATGGTGCATTACATATCCCAAATGGCATGACTAACCACTCATACAAACCTTGCCTAGTTTTGAAGGCAGTCTTCTAGGTATCTTCTTCTTTAACTCGAACTTGGTGATATCCAAACTTTAAGTCCATCTTGGTGAAGTATTTTTCTTGTTGTAATTGATCCAAAAAATCATCTATCTGGGAAGGGGTTACCTATTATTTAACGCGATATTATTCAGCACCATGTAATCTATACACATTCGTTATGTTAGTATTCTATATTCATAGTAGCCGAAAAACATTTTTTTGTATTTCAAATTATTTGATAAATGTATAAATTTTTGGCGATTATCTTGTAGAAGATCAAGCTATGAGTCTCATTTTAGAATAAAATTTTAATTATTCAATGTAATTATATCAAAGTGTGTGAAGAGTCACAAAGATGGTCTTTTATATCCTAAGAGGTTGAGTTAAGTAGGTATAGGGTCAAGCTTCATCAAAGATCATGAGCAAGGTCATGTTGTCATGCCTTATCATCGTGGTCATAGATTTGTAGGGTATCTTGAGTCAGCTAGAGTGTTAAATCTTGTTCATTCATGACATCATCATCGACACAACAGTTAGGAGGACAATGCTGCACTTCTAACAAAGTGTTGCATATTCATCATATCAATTCAAAATTGTAACGATTACCCATCAAAATAAAATTCGACCACCTTAAGAATTCTAATGCATGATTAATCTTCAAAGATACCTCATAGCCCTCATTTTTTCCATCGAAAGTTGGCTATATAGTGTTTGGAGGTCGTTATGCAAAGGAGGAAGGGGAATTGTTGGGCTCACACACAGGTGTTGCATTTCTTTCAAAACGATGGTAAAATTATATATCCACATGAAAATTCTTGTCTTTTTCAAAGAATTGGTTTTGTATGAATTTAAAATTGCATGCATGTGCTCAAAAAATATCTAGGAACACTACAAATTCCTAAATTTCACACTCGATACATTTTCTGCAATTTTGCTGCACTTTGAGTGTGCACTGTGTTTTCATGTTTTTTTCCCTTTCCAAACACTCAAATTATTGTGTGCATCCTTGATATCAATTTTACCATGTCATTCAAGTAAATTAAATCCTCTTACTTGGTCTTCTCTTTCCTCAAAGATCAAAAAGTTTATTTCTTCCATGCGCTGCACTTCTGGCATTGCACTTGTACTTTTTAAAATTCTGCCACTATGACTAAGCATGCAATAGTTTCTTTTTGGGGTTCTTGAGAGGTGATTTGTGTTAATTGATCTGTTTCATAGGGTATTAGATTCTCAATTGTTACACAACCCTACTTTGGAGCTCCTTTTCATCATTACCATCCTACTTGCTGAACAAAATAAACCTACACTCAGATTGTGTTTTAGAAGCCCTAAAGTGTACCTTAGTTATAAAAAACATGTCAACTCAAAAGGGAAGGAAACATAAGGGAGGTTACGTTGTCAGCTTTGAACCCCAAGGCCTCACATTCATTAATTAAAACCAAAAAATTAGAGTTTCCTTTGAGCAAGTTGGATGTATCAAATTCTGTGAAAAAATTCAAGGGTACAATGTACAACTCACTAAGGAGTTTTCTATGAATTTTAATGGGTTGGAGGTTAAGATTGGAGAGCTCACCTTTCTAGTTTCAGATGTCACAATATCAGTTGCAATAGATATTTCCCCTTTAGGGAGAGCAATGGTTCAAGGACATGCTTCTTAATATTGCAAATTTTAAAGGTTTTTTGAAGTCTGAGTATAGAGATAAAGCTATGGATCTATTGTCCCTATGGAGTATTTACTTGAAAATTACAACAAGATTTTGCAAGAAATTTAGAGATATACTACCTATGAGGGTAGGTTTTGGAGGATATATGAGTACCATTTTAGAATTTTGATGAATTTTATAGGGAAGAGCCCCTTGAATCTACCCTACTATCTATTCAGGAGTCTCGGCAAGATGGTAGATAAGGTGTAGGGAAAAAAATCCAACTGGAACCTAACCTTTTCCACTTCTCCTTAACTAAATTTCTGGTGTGGGAGGAACTAAATACGAGAAATCGGTCATGGTATTCAATTGTAGATTCTTCAAGCTTGGTAGTTGATTTACATACTAGTTCCTTGAGTAAGAAGGAGACACCATTAGAAGTGGTTAAAGATATACAATCACCATTTGGAATTTCTATGAAAAGGCTCTTAGTTGTAGTTCATTATTAGAGAAGAAGAAAGGCATGAAGTTTCATTTTTCTCCCAAAGTTAGTAGATGTCCCCAAAAATCCCCTCACTAGATCTGCTGCAAAAAATTTTCCCTTGGAGAAGACATTCGAAGCCTAGGAAACTATACGAGAATATGATGTTCTTGATTACAAAGGCAAGGAAATTTCACAGTTACAAGAGAAGCTAAAAAAGGCCCATATGGTTATTACACAATCGTAGTAGGATAACAGGGAATTGAAGAAGGCAGCTCTAGAAAGCACAACTAAGCTTAAGGAGGAAGAACCAGTGACAAAGGCTACACCATTTGTCACCAAATCCAAAGGCAAGGAGAAAATAGTGGTAGAGGACATTTAAGAGGTACAAGCTCCAACAGCTAGAGTCACTAGATTTTTAGTTAAAAAATTGCATATTGAGGAAGAGAAGGAAGTACAAGAATAAAATAAGACAAACATGAATGAGGGATAGGATACTTTCAACAGGTTGAGAATGCAATTGAAGAAGTCCCAAATTGAGATTGTTGAGCTCAAGTAGTAGGATGAAATGGTTAGGAAAAAGATGAGTGATGTTTTGGGCATCTATTAGCCAACAATGGATAATGCTAAATATATGTTGAAGAGGTCTCTTCCACTACATAGGAAGTTGAAAAACATATGTGGGGAAAATATTGCTATGAGGAGGGAATTGAGGGCTGCCAAGCAATAGTTGAAGGAGCTTTAGGAGAAAGATAGAGGTAAGTTGGACATGTTGGTTGAAGCAACCAAAGTTTGAATGCTGGAAAAGGTGAAACAAAGTAGTTTTGATTTTTTTTCCTAAGTATACTTACTAAATGGATTTGAGGTTAAGAGGCTATATCTTGCATGAAAGTCTCCCTTGAAAACATAGTTAGTTAGAATTCTCAAGTGACTTTTCAAAGAAGCGGCCTACACAACATTTTTTATCCTAACCCAGTATTAGGGTTAGGGTTTTTGATTTTAAGGTGGAAGATGTGTCATTTTGGTGAAAGAGGCTTATTATGCAACCAACTCACAAAAAGATAGAAAAGATAGAGAAATGACTTAGAAATCAACCTCTTCGAGGGGGGAACCTCCTTTACATTACACAAATGAACAATGCTTAGATGATATAGATGACAAAACCTCCTTTCTATATATAGGAGTCTAAGGGGTCATAATATAACTAAAGCCGACCTAGCAATAATAATATAAGGGCATAAAAATAACAATAGTGTGCTTCTATGGGGCATAATAATAACAATATGGGAACAATAGGGGCACAACAATAACAATAAGGGATACAATGACAATAGTAATGGGGGAATCACTAGTATTATAGGGACCTAACATTCCCCTCTCTTTCAAAAAAGTGTTGTCCTCAACACTTGAGTATTTATGGATGCTTCTGTATAAAATTCTCATCCTCCCATGTGGAATCTTCAATGGGTAAGCTCTTCCACTTGATGAGATACTCTAAAATTGATTGATTTTGTAGCTATCGAGTTCTTATTTCTTTGAATGCTTCAGGTTCCAATATGATTTTTCCTTCCTCGTCAAGTTCTGGCAATATTGTTTGAACTAGGAGATTGTCACCTATAACCTTCTTTAAGCATGAAACATGGAAAACTGGGTGCACTCGGGAAGCTACATGAAGCTCCAATTTGTATGTAGAAATTTTGAATAATATGACACTTATTCACAGATATTATCCCGATTATACACTAATTGCGGAATACATGCATAATACATAACCTCCTCTACGTTGATCATCAATTTACAGAAGCAGAAACAATAACATGCGCACATAGAAGCATCAATCACACATATCAACACAGTATTTTTCCGGGGAAAGTATCTCGATAAAAACCCCAACTATCTGTACATTATATTGATTGAGAACATATAACAATACATAGTACAATACTTTTCACAAGTATCTAACACTATCTCTACTTGTTACACACAATACAGCTCAGATCTGATCTCCAAATCTCCTCCGCTGCTTGCCTACCTCCATTGCACAATACCTGCATGAGAATGAATGAATCCAAACTCGTTCCAAGTTCTATTTACCTTGGAAAATTAGTCACACTAGAAATAACATGAGCACAGGCTATAATACTGGGCACATACTGTGCAATTATCATGGGCATACTCAATCCATTGATTGTGCAAGATCTCATGCACAACTGATAGTCACAACTCACCCTTTCACTTACCTCTAACACTTGTCTCCACTGAATTGTCCATGCAATGAGTTAACTGATGTATTCTTCAGTTGCATTATGAGTTAATAATTAGTGAATTAATTAATAACTAATTCACACAACTCATCACTTAGTCTATTGGCCAGTTATACTAAATACAACTAGTTCAACTAAGTCAAACTAAACACAACTCCATTAACTGCTCATCTAACTCCACAAAACTCAACCACTTGAGTCCTAATTGAAGTCCTTCATGCAATAGCTCAGTCAACCCATAGGTAACCAAGTGATTCCTTCAGGTAGTTGTATGTGCCACATCTGTAGCTCCAACTGAAGTGCTCCAAGAGAATAAGATAAATTTTAGAGTCCAAATATTACTAAGGGCTAATAATATTTGACTATTTCTATTTTTACCTGACAATCTAAAAATAGACTTTGATCACACCGTTGTGATCCAACAAATAGAAGTCCATCTATTTTTCCCAACATGACCAATCATCCATAAACAACATCCTGCAACTCATAGACTATGATCCATATGTCTAAAAATAGACATAGTCTAAAAATAGAATTTGTGCCAAAACTTGCCTACGGGACCACTTAGTGAAGGTGACTCCTTTCCACTAAGCTCCATCATCTTATTGCATTCTCAACAAGCATTTCTTGTTGCACACTTGTCAACACTCCCTCTCAAAAAGAAAGGCTTCCTCTCAAACCCGATCCTATAACTCTGGAATGTTCTACATGCAACACATATGCTCGGTCCACTTTGCTCCAACAACACTTGGAACAAAAAAACACTCCCAACTGACCACTCTATTGGGCTAGGAACATACTCTGATTCTGAAGCTCTACCTGCTACTGACAAGTGCTCCCTCTCTGACATCTATGCTACTGCAACATCTGCATGCATATCGCACCATTGCACACCTCTCTGTGCCACCTAGCACTGTGTAAAACACTTGTGCCTCTCGCATTGTTGCAACCTGCATGCTATGTGTTGTCCTGGGATTCCCTGCATTGTCGCTCTCTTTGTCGCTCCATCCGCATCTGTCTCTACCCAATCAGTTAGTTCCTGCTACTCCACATCGAGGCTCCTATATCAAGGTCTCATCCAAGAGGTTGGGTACCTCAAGGATCTTGCCCCTCCTCCTTGGGACAATCACTCTATATCATCCAACCTCCTACCCAGAGGTATGGCTGCATGCGATCCCTCAGCCCACCTGGCTCGACGTTTCCCCCTATTGGAGGTCTGTGCATGAGTAGATGTCTCTACTCGATCTCCTGTCAGCTTCCCTTGTTGTGGCTGCTCCACAACCTCCTGAAGTTGCTGCACCAATCATGGCTCCTCCAAAAATGTTTGAGACTTCTTCTAGCTCTGCATGTTGAGAGGTAATATACCCTCCCTCTCAACCACCAAGTCTCCATTAGTTGCCTTGCTTCTCAAGGCTTTGCATGCATCTTGAACCTCAAGAGCATACAGGTTCTTGACCCTTGAACCAATCTGCTTCACTTGTCAGTGATGATGTGTCTAAGGAAAACCTTTCCCTCTCTGAAGACTACATCATAGCCTCTATCTTCCAGCACCGCGATTGACACCAAGTTTCTCCTCAGTCCTGGTACATACTTGACGTAGGTCAAGGTAAGGTGAGCTCCATGCTCCCTCTGAAAAATAACCATGCCTACACCTGAGACACTATACTTCTCATCATTACCCATCCCTATGAGTATCTAGAGATATTTCTCCTCCAAAGTACTGAACAAACTTTTGTCAC